>JAVTVY010013552.1:0-50678 GCA_036873755.1 Hanleya hanleyi
ATCCATTGTTTAATGTCATGGATGGGGGGGTATGAGGAATCAGATGATGCAAGATGAAATCATATTCAAAAAAATAAACTTTTATTGATCCAATCCAGTTTCTTGTACATCTATTTTATATCTAAGAAAATGGCCAAACAAATCAACTGCTTCTCCGATTGTGGCCTGAAGTGGGATGGAATCTCCGTCCTGCTTAGATTTTCCAATTGTACACGATATCGCGTCGTCGAAATCTGGGCATCGGGTGATACCAGTCACCTCGTTCAGGACCTCGATCACGGTGGCACTTGGGCTAACCTGTATAATTGTCCAGTCCTTCAGCATGTTAACCGCCCCACGTTCTCGACATTCAGCAATGTATGCTGAAACCAGCATTGTGAAAACGGATAAAAAATGCGGTAAAAATACAATCACAAATTTCATTTCATTGGACCCATTTCCGATGAATTGTTAAACTAGGCAAAGAGCATAATGAAAAGCATAACCGACGCTGGAACCGGAGACTAGGATGAAAATATTTCTTTAATTTACAGCCTTTCGTGTTGAAATGTGCACAATTTATGACGAAGATTTTAATAAATAATGTTATGATAAATATACTATTCGCTATTTATAAATTACGATAACGGAGAAGCGAAATTTACATAATAAAAACATACGGCAATCCGCTTCCGCTTATATTCAGGTCTGATTTTTGTATATGCGCAGTTTGGTTTGAAACTGGAACGAGTTCGCGCAACAGCCGGTTGTAAACTATTTTGTGATCGATACGATCATGGCGATGACATCTCTGTACGTATTAAAGCATTTTTCTTTTTCACAAACATAGTAAAACACCATTTTTGGGAAACGAATAGACATTACAACGAATAAACACAGTTTACAAGCACATTTACACTTGCAATAAAAAGAATGGGAGCGGACAGTATGCCAGGGATGCGGCGGATTTTTTTTTTTTTCTTCGAAAAGTGAAACAAAAGTGCCCAGCGGGAGAGAAATCGAGGATGCAGCGCCACTTGAGAAACAATTAATTAACTTTTTATGGCCTTACCTACCCACCTTTTTCAAATCGTGTTACAGAAAACACTTTTTTTTTTAGAATGGCCTATGCCAAGCACAAAATCTTGTACTTTATGATAATCGAACTACGGTAATGCATGCATATAATCTATTGTTTCTTCATTATTTCAATGATTATAGAGTCATCAAATTTACTAAAACCATTGATCAAATTTTGTCTCCAAAATGGGGTAGATAGGCCTACTTCATGTAGGAATGCTACTGTCTTTGTCTTTGTGCAGCTGAAAAGGCTCAAGTCTAGACATATTGTTGTCGCCTTTTTGTTTCGTGATTATGAACCCAAAATTTTGAAAGGAGGATTGAATTATTAGAGGGATTACCACATTGAACAATAGCTAATATTGAACTTTGGACTTCAACTATTAATACCTCATTGGCACCAAATCCTAGCCTTAAAGGTTATACCAAATGACTCTATACTACTTTGCATTAAAACATACCCAGTAGTGTTCCAAACAACAAATTAGTATTTTTTTCTCGAATAATGTCATCGAAGTGGGTTTTAGGACACGAATAGCACACATGTGGGGGAAAACGTATTGGAGCCGTGACCTCTGGTGCATGACGTCACAACCTGATTACGATTGCGCCCTAAATGTCATAGTCTATGACGTCGGGCGTTCTAACGAAAGATTCACCCAACTGTGGGAGTTCTAGCGTGATGTCGCTGACATTTTGACGTCACCACACGCATTTGAGCAAGATCGTAATCAGGTTGTGACATCACAGGTCAAGCGGTCACAGCTTTCGCCATTTTGAAAGGGGCATGAAATTGTCGCACTTTACTGCTGGTATTTCCAAACTTGGGCAGTTTGAAAACATACAAAAATGTAAAACAAGTCTATATAATCACCTCTACAACAATTTAGCACAAAAAAGTAGCAGATTTTGAGACCATTTTGTATAACCTTTAATGTCTCACATCCTTTTTATTGGGAACTGCTTCTATGATAAGTTATGGGCAGCCAAAATGAATAAGATACTTCTGATTGTAATTTACAAGTTTGAGAAGGATACAATTACAATAGGGTGATCAATATATTAAGCGACTTCACAATACCTGTTGTAAAGGATACGAGACGTTTGACCAGCCAGGTCCATTTCGCCGGACCCACGGAGGGTAATACTTCCACATTTTGAGTCACATCTTCATTTGCCTGTCAAGGGAGATAATCAAAATCAGTCTCGCATGTTGGATAACTTCCAAACTGATCTGTAATAAAAGCTCAGTGGTATGTCTAGGGTTTAACAAAAGAAAGTGTCTCAAAGCATGACTAAATTTACATTCAACAAGAATCTATAATGTACGACATCTACAAATCATGGAGTTGTTCCTACCATTTGAAGCTATGCCAGCCCATAGACATTCCACTCCTGTCAGTGGTCAAAGTATAAATGTGACCATATGTCACATTTCATGGTGCAATGTGTGCAACTAAATGTAGCTTTGAGGTACAGAAATGCCAATTAATGCATTCAACATTCTCTGATTCCATTTCAGTAGTGTATATATAGCTTTTCACACTGTGATAGATTGCCAAACGGGTACAAACAATTCTCTCGTGATAACATGATTCATTATAAAGCCGTTTTCAGTATAGCGCCACCTATGTTATGTTCCCCAACATATAACTTTATTCAATATTCAGTTATTAGAAGATTCACTATAGTGTGACACACCTATAGTGTGGCCCGTATTTTGGCCCTCAACTTAGCATTATAATGAGAGACAAGTGTATTCTGGTCTACATGGGGTATGCAAAATTATGAACACAGAAATCAATCATACTGTCATAGTGAATTATTGTCATGTAATTTCAGTGTGAGTTACCTCCCCTAGTTCCCCCTGGATCACTCTGATTTGATCTGTGAGGATGTCCCTGGCTAAACGTTCAATTCTCTTCCTGAAGGTGGCGCTAAATAGTAATGCTGTAAATAATAAAATATTAACATCTATTCATAAATTTGCTTCATTGTTTATGTAAAAGTTTGACATGTTAGTTATTTGTCGCATAGTTAGTAATCAATTATCTGCAGTTATCAGTCAGTAGTAAGTATCTGATAGTCAGTATTCAAGTAGGCATCCAGAGAAGTTAGTCAGTAGTTGTTAATAGTCAGTAGTGGGTGGTTAGTCAGTAGTTGGTAGACAGTAGTCAGTACCTGTTATTCAGTATTTGTTAGTCTGTCAGTAGTCATGGTAGTTCATCAGTATTAAATGTCAGTATTTGCTAATCAGTTGGTAACTCTTTTTTCCATCAACATGTGCCGGGCTTACATTGGCAATAGCAGATCAGTCAAGACTTAGGAGCAGAACTCTATGACAGGAATCAATTATTCACCCACACAGGTTTAGGATGAAAAATAGACCAAGATGATTCACTCACACAGACCCACAAATTGTTTGTCCAGATAACCAATACCACAATGTCTAATTTAGGTCACATCATTTTAACAACCCACTGTTAGTGGAAATGTGTTTCTTTGGACTGAAATAAATAGGAGGATACATTTTGCAGAATATCCCACAAAATTTGTCGATGACACAACAATAAAGAAATAAATATATAGAGAACGTTCCTGCAAAAATGGTGCAACATTATCTTAGGTGACATTCGATAAGTGTAGCTTTCGAGACAAACAAATGGGTCCCTTTCACTGGATGAACTCAACAGGCCGGACACAATGTATCATTATCACACAAACATGGTCACACACAGCACTGTTATATTAACAGTTACTTACTTTGCCTGTCTGGTCGAACGTGATTCGCTATAGACCGTACCTGAGGTTCTGAAAATTAGAAGAAATGACAAGAGAAAAGAAACAAGTTAGAGAATTGCATTAAACCCTCTCTGTACCGTATTGGTACAACTGTACTGATACAGTAAGAGCCTTAAAAGCTTCAATATATGCCTCTGCATGTCAAACTATAACCCTTTAAAATATATTGTATTAACCAGACTTTGACCTTGATGAAATAGGTCAAGATCGAACAACTTCAATAGGTTTCTAATTAAGCACCAGTTGCATTTGTACTGTAGTGTAAATTTGAAGAGCCGAGCCATAATCTATCAAGATGCTGCAATAATTAGAATTTGACCTTGACAAAATAGACCAACGTTAATCAAATTAGTAGGCTTCTAGTCAATCATCAGTTGCACATGTAGTATGAATTTGGAGAGCCTGAATGATTTAGTCCTTCAAAATTTATCACCGAATACCTAGATAAAATAGGTCAAGTTCAGTCATATTCACCAGGCTTCATCGTCAGTTGCATACATTATATGACTTTAGAAAGCCTGGCTATTGTGTTAACAAGCAAGATGGACAGACAGATGGACAGACAATCCAAGCAGACAATACCCTCAGGCCAAACTTGGCAAAGGGGTAAACATCAATATGTTTAGGACTTCTTAGCCATCACAATATAAACAAGAGCCCGAGGGGCTTCAACATACGCCCGTATATCTGGAATTACATTGGTCCGAATTTCAAGGTTGTTTAATAGCCTTGATTCCAATTGGTAGCTAGCAATCCAGAGAAAGGTCTACAATTTTGTGCTTCTGAGAATGTAACATATATCACATCTTATATTGAATGATAAACTAAAATGGGCTTAACTCTTGATAACTAGTTGACCTTGAAGCAAGAGCCGAGAGCTCACATATCCCACACTGAAGTCGACAATAGTCAAACACAAGATAACTAGAGGTTCCGCTTTGACCCTTGAGTTGCCGCTCCGGCATGAAGCCTATGCTGGTTGTTTTTTGAGCAAAAACATACGTCTCCCCCCAACCTCCCACCTTGCCTTGAATGGGCACATAATTTAAGGGAAAGTGCTATAAAATGAATGTAACAATAAGTATCTTAAACTAAGCTGCGCATCTAAAAATATTAATTGCAAAGAAGCGATTTTCATTGTATATACATGTACAAGTAGATGAACGGTTGGACGGACACCGGACACGGATGAATGCATGCACACATACACAAAAACCTGATCAAATGCGGGGGCTATCCCAATGAAGCTTCCATCCAAGCTTGGTGAAATTCCATCCAATAGTTCTCAAGATATCTTGCAGACAAAGCCTGTATATACATGTACAAGCAGATGGACGGACGGACGGACACCGGACGAATGCAGGCACACACACCAAAACCTAGTCAAATGAGGGGGCTATCCTAATGAAGCTTCCATCCAAGTTTGGTGAAATTCTGTTCAGTAGTTCTCCAGATATCTTGCAGACAAGCCCTGTATATACATGTACAAGTAGATGGACGGACGGACGGACGGACACCGGATGAATGCACGCACACACACCAAAACCTAATCAAATGAGGGGGCTATCCCACTGTAGCTTCCATCCAAGTGGAGTGAGATTCCGTCCAGTAGTTCTCAAGATATCTTGCAGACAAGGCCTGTATATACATGTACAAGTAGATGGACGGACGGACGGACACCGGACACGGATGAACGCATGCACACACACCAAAACATAGTCAAATGAGGGGCTATCCCAATGAAGCTTTCATCCAAGTTTGGTGAAATTCCGTCCAGTAGTTCTCCAGATATCTTGCAGACAAGCCCTGTATATACATGTACAAGTAGATGGACGGACGGACGGACACCGGACATGAACGAATGCACGCACACACACCAAAACATAATCAAATGAGGGGGGCTATCCCACTGAAGCTTCCATCCAAGTGTGGTGAAATTCGGTCCAGTAGTTCTCAAGATATCTTGCAGACAAGGCCTGTATATACATGTACAAGTAGATGGACGGACGGACAGACACCGGACACGGATGAACGCATGCACACAAACCAAAACCTAGTCAAATGAGGGGGCTATCCCAATGAAGCTTTCATCCAAGTTTGGTGAAATTCCATCTAGTAGTTCTCCAGATATCTTGCAGGTAAGCCCTGTATATACATGTACAAGTAGATGGACGGACGGACAGACACCGGACACGGATGAACGCATGCACACAAACCAAAACCTAGTCAAATGAGGGGGCTATACCAATGAAGCTTTCATCCAAGTTTGGTGAATTCCATCTAGTAGTTCTCCAGATATCTTGCAGGTAAGCCCTGTATATACATGTACAAGTAGATGGACGGACGGACGGACACCGGACACGGATGAATGCACCCACATACACCAAAACCTAATCAAATGAGGGGGCTATCCCAATGAAGCTTCCATCCAAGTTTGGTGAAATTCCATCCAGTAGTTCTCCAGATATCTTGCAGACAAGCCCTGTATACATGTACAAGTAGATGGACGGACGGACGGACACCGGACATGGATGAATGCACGCACACACACCAAAATCTAATCAAATGAGGGGGCTATCCCATTAAAGCTTCCATCCAAGTGGGGTGAAATTCCGTCCAGTAGTTCTCAAGATATCTTGCAGACAAGGCCTGTATATACATGTACAAGTAGATGGACGGACGGACGGACACCGGACACGGATGAATGCACGCACATACACCAAAACCTAATCAAATGAGGGGGCTATCCCAATGAAGCTTCCATCCAAGTTTGGTGAAATTCCATGCAGTTGTTCTCAAGATATCTTGCAGACAAGGCAAGGGGACGGACAGACATCCATCCAGGCAGACATCCAGACAGACAGACAGACAGACAGCACAAACACTAGATGTCTCCCCCCAACTATGTTGGGGGAGACATAATAATAGTTTTCCAGCAAATGGATTCCTTTCAGCCGAGTGATGAAGTAAACCTTTGTTCTTGAGTTAATAAACAAGTATAATTAGTAAATGTATGGTTTTTATTTCACAACAGTTCAACTAAATGTAGCTGTTCCAAACATGGGAGATAACTCCACAGGACAAATGCCATATACATGTAGGGGAGAGAACCTCACACATAGTCAGCTAAACTTGATTCAGTTTTGGGGGACTGTGACCTTGACCTTGACAAATTGATCTCAAAATGTTTGGCTCCTCTTTGCCATGCGAGTAAGGTATACTCAAAGTTTGGTACCAATCATACCTTGAAACTAGAGATATCACATGAACAAGTGTTAATGGATGAATGGACAGAACTCAACATCGCATTACACGACCTCGTCTTCGACAGGCATATGAAAATGTGACTTTTAATGATTTCTTGATTTTGGGGTCACAGTGACCTTGACCTTTGACCACATTTTTGTATGTAACACATCATGTCCCTCTAATGTATCTACTGGCAGGAAAAAAAGAAGAAGTTATTTTTGATGATTTCCTGAATTTGGGGTCACAGTGACCTTGACCTTTGACCTGACCTAAATTTTGGTACATGACACATCGTCGTCTCTCATTGTATCAATGGACTAAAAAAAAATCAGATTTTTATGAATTTCATGATTTTGGGGGTAACAGTGACCTTGCCGTTCGGCCTGAATCTACATTTTGGTACATGACACATCATGTCCCCCTAATGTATCTACTGACACAAAAAAAAGTAATTTTTAAAGATTTCTTGATTCTGGGGTCACAGTGACCTTGACTATTAACCTTGACCTAAATTTTGGTACATGACAAACCGTCTCCCCGTAATTTCTCAATGGACACAAAAAATCATGATTTTTAACAATTTCATGATTTCGGGGTCACAGTGACCTTGACCTACATTTTGGTATGTGACACATCGTGTTCCCCTAATATATCTACTGACACACAAAAATGTTATTTTTAATAAGTTCCTGATGTTGGGGGTCAGTGACCTTTGACCTTTCCCCCTATTGAATCCACTCACAAAAAATTTGTATTGTTTAACGATTGCCTGTCATTGGCCTCTGAAAATGGTGAATATCTAGATTTTCATCATATGAAATATAGTTGGATAGCTTGGAGTATCATCCTGAAACTGTGTAAACGATCATAAGTACAGATTCGATCAACCCCGGATTGTATGGTGAGAAATTTCACATCTTGTGATAAGATTATTACAGAATTATTAATAGCCATTATTAATCTCTGTACTGGAATTGAGCCCACAGTCCTTGGAGTCTGGCATTTCATTTGAATAGCCAACAGTAAAGGCAAGCATGCTAAATCCCTGTCACTGTGAAATCCTGACTTACCAAATCCCATATCAAACATCCTATCCGCCTCATCAAACACAAGAAATGTGACTCGCCTCAAGTTTGTCGCCTTCTTCTTCACCAGATCAATGAGACGGCCCTGGATAGGGTAACGAGAGAATGTGATTGGTCAACCATATCTGTGTTTTAGACAATTACACAATATATTGTGTCTGTGATGAGATCTGTACTCATTGGATAGACTGAAAAGTAGACAACCAAGTATCAGATATTACTTCATAATTATGAATGCATCTTCATACACAAGACGACTTCTCTGTTCACACTTCAAATTTGCCGTCAATTATCTCGAATCGATATGCATTTCGAAATGATCCGTATGAGTGGGTTATTGATTGGTTTGTCCGGCCATTCCTACCACCATATAAGGAGTGACGTAACTGAGTGAGTGAGCGAGTGAATATGATTTAACGTCGCTTTCAACTATATTTCAGTCTTATCACAACGTTGGGTCCTATTTCTTTTCACACCCGGGAACCACACGATTGGGGTCCTATTCCTTTTCACACCCGGGAACCCCACGTGTGCCTCAGGTAGTCGCCTCTTATGACAATCTGTCTGAGGAGCTGAGGCTTATTCTTACCATGACCTGCGGGGTGCACAACGACATCCCAGGTCAATCCCTGGAAGCCCCACGGGGCGTCATGTAACTGATGAGAGAATATGTCACCCTACACACAGTCATTGGGTAGACTCTGATTGGCTCTGTCTCTATAGTTTGTCAATAAAATATACATGTCGGATTTTAATGATTTCAGTGATCTGATAGAACAAAGTTCATTCAAGGTGTGAACGGATCAGTTGACTTGTGTATTGATGGGAATCCAGATATCAAAGTATTTCACATACCGGGGTCGCCACGATAATTTCAGCACCTTCCTGACAAGCTTTACATTGTTCCCACATGTTACCTCCGCCATAGGCACATACGACATTGATGTTGTACACTTTCCCAAACCGCTTAGCTTCATGGTAAATCTGTGGTGAAAAAGGCAAAATAAGTTAACCAACTGAGCACTGCTGACTGTGGCAATGGATGTCAGATGAAAGGTCTGTGTAACACCCTCTGACTGCATTGTGCAGAAAATGAGGTGCACATTCGCATTAGGTTTTCATCAAAGTTTATCGACACAGGGAGCATCATGTATCTGTGTATGAAAGAGATGAAAAAGAATGAACAAGTTAAAGACAAAACAAGTCTTACGCTAAATTAGAACACAATAACACATGGTACATGTCTTGTTATAGTGGTGTCATGTGGAGCCCACTCCGCTCCATTTAAAGCAGGCGATGCTGATTGACCGAGAGCCATGTGAACAAAAGTTGTGAGCTGCGATTTAAACCCCAGAGCAATCAGTGGGTATATGGTGTGAGTGAGTGAATAGAATTTAACGTCGCTTTCAACAATATTTCAGCGACATCGCGACGAACCAACTAAGCACCACCCAGCCAAGCTGCGTTCCTGCTACTTCAAAGAAGAAATCTTCCAAACAGCATGGACCAGACACCCTCCATCCACCCGATAAAACACTGAGAACAGCACACAAGACACAGACAGGACGCTTACATGGTGCAATAAAGACAAGTGATATTACAGTGCAAGACATCACATTATCAAGTTCCTGATGCTTCTCAGCAAAATGCATTGAAGCAACAGGAACCCGTGCCCACCCAACCACCCGCGCTGGTACATGTATATCTGACATTAGTAGTTATACAATCTGATGCCATGAGAAGCCGTCTCCCCCTAATGTATCTATACTGACTCAACAAATGTGAGTTTTAATGAATTCCAGGTTTGGGGTCAGTGACCTTGACCTAGTATTGGCACGCGACACATCGTTTCTCCCTAATCCATCAACAGACACAAAAAATTGTGAATTACAATGATTCCTGATTTCTGGGGTCACTGTGACCTTGACCTTTGACCATGACCTCAATTTTAGCATGTGACACATCTCTCCCATGACGTCAAATTATCTGCACCGAACCAACATCTAATGGAATTAGATGCCACCTGGGCTTCCTTAATATATGAATTTAGAATTTAGAATAGAATTTATTAACCAATCAGGTGCCCACGTGGAGCATACAATCAATACCCCCTCCCCCTCTTTGATACCATTGATTCAAACAAACATGTACAACAAACAAGAAAGTTACAAATTTCTCCAACACTGAGATCTGTTTACCATATGAGGATCAAAGGCTAACTAGCATTATATTATATGTGATGTTATTTGGTAAAACACATGGGGTGTGGTGGAATATCAATTAGACAATGTACAGTGAAACCTGTATAGACCGACCATGCTTGAGATCAGATTATGTCAGTTTTGACAGGGTTCTGGTGAATCACAGTTTAAAATGCTGGTATTTAGAGGTTGGTTGGTTTACCCAGGTGTTGGTATTCACAGGTTTCACTGTATTGAGGTGATAGATCTGTGGGATAGTTTACCTGTTGTGAGAGTTCCCTGGTAGGGGCTAATATTAGACCAATAGGCCCATCTCCTGGTTCTAACTCTTTCTGTAAAAAAACCAGAAACAGCTTCAAAAATGTTTTTATGTTGGATTTGAATATTAAATTTAACAGAAAACTTTGTCTGTGCAGATATACATTTATTTTGTTAGATACAAAGACGTCACTGGGGGATTTTCATCCCTCTGAAAAGACTAAATTGAACAAAGACGTATTTGGGAAAAACTTTCAAGAATAATAATTCAACTTCGATTTTAACACATAACAGATGTACTATCTTGCAACTCACCAAGTTGCGGATTGTGGAAGTTTTAACTCAAGCGTTAGGAAAAACCTGCCATACTGCAGTGAACCATATCTTAAAAATCCCCCAGTTGTGCGAGTCACAATTACGGCCCCGTAGTTGACAGAACAGCCAATAATATATAGAACTACGGTTCCTTCCATTGTACCTAAAGAGAATTACTGATTTTAACAATATACTACATGTATGTTTAATACCTCTGATTATGCTAACTGGAACTGAATTGAACTGAAATGGCTCCTCCCCAGGTCTGGCCATGCCTCCAATCACTCAAGCCTGCAGGTAGGGTTAAATCTGTCAAGATGGCTGCACGTTCTGATTACTGGCTTACCCGATTAGTGGGAAAAAGTGATCGTTTTACGAGAGTAACCAAAAGCCTGTCTGTCATGATTACAAAGGGAAGAAACTTCTCACAGTGTGTTTTCTCACCTGGTCCATGACATGAACAAGCATCGGCCAGATGAACGCTGCCGTTTTACCACTGCCTGTCTTGGCGATGCCGATGATATCACGACCCGCCAAGCCTATAGGAACACCCTGGAAATACAAGCATCAACATTTATGAATAAAATCTATCACTCAAATATCACCGATTCAGCCATTCCAGTATCTAGCAAAGACACTATGTTTTCAGATTATTGGGCACCATATTAATTGAGGGTTTTCAAGGTATCAATTCTTGTATCTGGCACGACACAAAATAAACAAATAGAGCAACACTGAATTAGTTGAGAAGATATTGTATCCACAGACATAGTTAAATGATACAGCATCTTCTTATTAAGATTAAAGAGCTAATGCAGTCATCTTGACTAACAATCAACAGCAGAACGGAGAAAAATTTTGGGGGAAAAAATTATGTAATTATGGCAATCACTTTTCTATGTGACTGCCTCGGATGTCTGATTCTTCTGAACTACTCAAAAATAAAACAGAAAACGCAACTGTAGACAGTGCCTGATGTGACGTCAGAGCTATGATGTCACCGGCATCACTTCAAAACTCCACACAGCTTTCAAAACAGTCAAATTGATGGTCAAATTTCAATTTTTGATTTTGAGATAACAAAAATTGAAAAGGTTACATGTACACGGACCTATATGTGAGCTTTAATGAGGGCTATACTACATTCGTGATATTTCATTTCAGGAATATATATCAATTTCATTTTTTTTTCTAGTCAGTATTTTATCATGGCCACGTTTTTATTTCCAGAATGATGAGTGATATCAGTTTCATTTTTCTATTCAGTATTTCACCACGGCCACGAGATATAGTCCATGATACGCAGTTTGATATTCTACACAATATTATTGTGATATTTTCAGCCAAACTTTAATGCGCACAGTCATGAAATGACATATGGATCAGAAAGTGATATGATGTTTAGTTTTGATCATTTTAACATGGTTAGCCTACGAGGTATATCGGCCCAAAGCATTATTATTGTGTTTTGAAGATGACAAGGAGAATAAAATATAATACTGATATTTGACAAATGATGTGCTAATTTAATTGTTGGAAATTGCTCAGAATGCATCTCAGGACATTTAAGGTCCCAGAGCTGTATAATATAACCCTAAATCTGCATACATTATATTCAGATTTAATTCTGGGAAAACACTTAGAATGCATCTCCAGCAATCTAGGACCCCAGAGCTTCCGGGGCCTAGGCGGCCCCTGGACCCTCGCCTAAAGTGCTATGATAGTCGACCCCACCTTAAAAATTCCTAGCGACGCCCATGCTATGTTTGACATCGAAGCTTTTTTTCTCTCCATTGTCCACAGTATTCAATTTTTTGCATATCAATTTGAATAGTCAGTTTCTTTATAGGTGTCGCTAGGAAATTCTTAGGTACTTCTGACTGACTGAAGCGCTGTACTCGTAATTTGCTTTATAGACGTTCAAGTACATATCTAACGATACCTAAACAGGCAGGTGAGAATGGAAGCAGCCATACCAGTCTATACTGGAAGATTCTAATTGTAGGTTTCTTGACTGTTATTAGGACTATCTGCTGCCCTTGATGCAAATAAAAATTGATGTTGTTGAACACAAAATCTCGTAATCTCCAATACTGTCAGCTCATAATGAAAGACCACCTGTTGAAGAATTGTAACTATGTAGGAGAAGTGCACTCATCCCTATAGTTCCTATTTCATTCTGTAGCAGTTCTATCCAAAGCACCAAGGAATGAGGTTCTGCCAAAAACAGTTAAAAATCTTTGGAAAAATTTCACAATCCACCATTCTCAGCTATGTGACAGCTGAGTTGATTGGTCGTCTCCAAAAGAAGGGAGCGTAACTCAAGAGGACCTATCTGTGTGATGTATATTTTTAATGTGTGTTACCTGAGCCTGTATAGGTGTGGGCTGTGTATATTCAGATTTTCTGATGGCAGCCAAGAGGGAATCGTCAAATCCAAAATGGGCAAAGCTGCTGACTGGCTTTGGTGGTTCAATTCCAGATACCTGAAATTAGAGTGTATCAACAATTTGAGCAATATCACAACCAATAAAAACAACAACAACAACACGGAAATGAGCAAAAAAGGCTGTACAAAACGAAAGCAATATATACCAACCAAGCATTAGCACCAAATATTTATCATTTCATTCCACCCAGCACATCTGCTAATTATAACCATTGTTTTCCTTAAGGGCAATATGTTATACATGCCCAAACAGTATTTTCATTGTTTTGGTGATAAACTATCTTAGTAGTCTTATATGAACACTTTACATTCTAAATGAAAAACAAATTCTTCTTATGTATTCTGCTGCGGGAGCTGTGTCATTACAGTCATCAGAGGGGTACTGTATGTTCACTTCCAAGAGTACCGGTTTGCTACCTCCTATATTTTTGTTGGCCCAAGTGGCTTAGATCACAGATATATAGTGTTGGCGTTTGGGTGCCTTACTCTGTCAGTCACTTGTTCGAATCCCATATGGGACTCGACCAATTTTCAGCACTAGTATCTGTGCTATATACTAAGATAGTGTAATCCCAAAATAATGAAAATACTGTTTATACGATCACTTTGTAAATGACAAAATATCCTCTGATGCCCAGTGAAGCTCACTCTTTTGGTCCCCCATGTCTGCTGGCGCATAACAATGGGGAACTGGCAAATGGATTGTGTTTATGGCTCAGTTATACCAAATATATGTATTGGTTTGTACCGAATGCTAACTTACCGAACGTTTTTATTATCAATCTAAACAGCAGCTACAGCTATACACGATAAATACTTGTCACATCAGGGGAGACAACTCTATACTCAATATCATCACTTTCTGTCTCCCTTGTGTTCTCACAAGAAAACCCCTTGTTCGTGTTGAAAGATCACCCATGAGTTGAACACAGGGTTCTACGTCTGCATGCATTCAAATTTCCAGGACTTCCCAGGCCCACAATTCTCATCTTCCAGGCTCATTTTCAATCATCAGAGTCCCTTCAGGGTATTGCCAGATCACAAATTCTATCTCCCCTGATCCCAAATCTTCAGTTCCCACTTCATGCATTCAAAGTACGCTCTTTGAAATGAAAAATATATTTCTTTCACAATTTCATAGGAAATCTTTCATGACAAAAGCAAGATATTAGTTCTTTTACAAATCTGTCAAAAATTGCCTTCAGCAAATTTCAAGGCATTTCCAGGCCCTTTGGACAAAAATGCTGATTTTCAAGGCCTTTCTTTGGTCTGTATGAACTCTGTAAACAATGATGAAAACTCATTTTTTTGTAGATCCAATTCGGTTTATCAGTATCCATGATACAGTATGGTAATCTCTAATAATTCTACCCCCCTAACAAAATTTGATCTCCCACAATTTTGGTGCTCCTAGGCATAGTCATTCTTGAGGTATGGTGGTAATGAGAAATTGGTGATGAACAAACCGACGGACGTATGGACATACAGGATGATGGCAATGTCGGAGGCGTGAAAATGAAATTCAACGGTACACCAAATGCTGCTGTGGGGCTAGGAAGACACTAGGAAGGTGTCGCCAAATGATGCTACAGAACTGGACAAGCAAAAAAACATGTCGCCGTGTGGTGCAATGAATCAGAATGAGTCCTGCAATACAAGTACAAGAGGACTTCAGGGGAGCAACAGACTGCTCCTCTAAAATTTATTATAAATGGGAAATGTGTGAACTTGGCAAGGGCTGCAGAGGCATGGATTAAAACTGTAAGTTACCCGGAGACCCAGCTTTCGCCTCAATTCATCCACCTGACCCGTGGTGAGTTTGGAGATCTCCTCGTGAGGGGTGTAGAAATTCTTCACATAACTAGCATAGTCTATCGTGCTGTGATCAATGTCCGGCAACGGGTCAATTATCTGAAATTGAATCAAGAGAATGATTGAGTGATGATTTGAACGTCGTTTTCAACAATATTTCAGTCATATCTCAATGAACCAACAAGGACAGAACACAAGACACAGACAGGACACTTATATACATCAATGAGCAATAAAGACAAGTGCAACAAGAGCCCAAAGGGCTTCAATATATGCCCGTATATCTGGAATTACATTGGTCCAAATTTCAAGGTTGTTTAATCGCCTTGATTCCAATTGGTAGCTAGCAATCCGGAAAAAGGTTTACAATTTTGTGCTTCTGAGAATGTAACTTCTCACATCACAGCGCCCAAAAGCAATGTGATACACCCATGTGATACAAAACCTGTATCACACCCTTACAGTTTGCTAACTATATTTTTGGTTATTTTTCAACATTATTTTGATGTGAGAAATAAATTATAACACTCGTGGTCATTTATCTGATTTTTATCACACTCGTTTGATAAAACCCATATGAAACTCGCTAAAGCTCGTTTCATATGGGTTTTATCAAACTCGTGTGATAAAAATCAGATAAATGACCACTCGTAGTGATAATCTATATATATCACATCTAAAATTGAATGATAAACTAAAATGAGCTTAACTCTTGGAAACTAGGTGACCTTGGAGCAAGAACCGAGAGCTCACATATCCCACAATGAAATCAACAATAGTCAAACACAAGAAAATAGTACTTTTCCTGCAAATGGATTTCTTTCAGACGAGAGAACTTTTCATGGCCTTGACCTACATTTTGGTATGTGACACATCATGTCCCCGTAATGTATCTACTGACACAAAAAAAAAGTACTTTTCAAAGATTTCTTGATTCTGGAGTCACAGTGACCTTGACCTAAATTTTGGTACATGACAAACCATCTCCCGTAATTTCTCAATGGACACAAAAAATCAAGATTTTTAACAATTTCACGATTTTGGGGTCACAGTGACCTTGACATTTGACCTTGACCTACATTTTAATATGTGACACATTGAGTTCCCCTAATGTATCTACTGACACAAAAAAATGTTATTTTTAATAATTTCCTGATTTTGGGTCACAATGACCTTTGACCTTCGACCTTGACCTATATTTTGATATGCAACACTTCATTTCCCCCTATTGAATCCACTCACAAAAAATTAGAAATTTATGATTTCCTGATTTTTCATTCACACTGACCTTTGACCTCTGACCTCGACCTACATTTGGCATGCAACACATCGTTTTCCCCTAGGGCATCCACTCGCCAAAAATTAGAATTGATAGATAATACAGTGAAAGCTGTGTAAATCGACAGTGTATGGGACCAGAATATGATGCCAGGTTTGACAGGGTTCTGGTTTATCAAGGTTCAAAATAGTTTAAATGTCGGTATTTAGAAATTGGTCAGTTTACCCAGGTATTCACAGGTTGCACTGTATGTCTGTAAACCTGTATCTGAATACAGATCTGCCAGTTGATACATATATACATACAGAGCGTTTGTTTCGAGGCCTCTTAAGCAAAAATTCTGCACAGCTACATGCACTCAATTATATATTCTGAAAGAGATAGGTGTTCTTTTCAAACAGTAAAAATATTTCTAAAAGCTATATAATATTTGTATGATTTTTTTCCTGGTAATATTCCCAAATGGGAGCTATTTCCTGTCTGCCATGAGTCTCTAACATTTATATGTTTTGGAGCATAAAAAAAATGCACACCAACCTATCTTTTTCTCCTCGGTTTAAACAATTGCAAAAAATACATTAGTAACAAGAGCCCCATGGGCTTCAATATACGCCCGTATATCTGGAATTTGCATTGATCCAAATTTCAAGGTTGTTTACTAGCCTTGATTCCAATTGGTAGCTAGCAATCTAGAGAAAGGTCTACAATTTTGTGCTTCCGAGAATGTAACATATCACATCTTAGACTGAAGGTAAACTAAAATGAGCTTAACTCTTGGTAACAAGTTGACCTTGAATCAAGAGTCGAGAGCTCACATATCCAATACTGAAATCGACAATAGTCAAACACAAGAAAATAGTAGTTTTCCTGCAAATGGATTCCTTTCAGGCGAGAGAATTTTTCATGAACAGGGCTGCACAAATTGGTTTGGTTACACAATTTTCATTATGCATAACCCATTTTCATTTCACTTGAATTACGGATATTAACCTGTATACAATAGTGATGGGTTATGCAAATCAGAAAAGGGTTAATTACCCAAAAAAAATTAGCGTACCGGTAACCCATAATTGGATTAAGCAGAATTTTCAATTTGTGCAGTCCTGATGAAGGAAGAAGAAAGTGATGAAGTAAATATTTGTTCTTGAGTTAATAAACAGGTATGAAGTTCATAAAGGACCCCTCTCCCCGTTAAATTAGTAAATGTATGGTTTTAATTTCACAACAGTTTAACTAAATGTACCTGTTTCAAATATGAGAGACAACTCCACAGGGCAAATGCCATATACATGTACATGTATGGGAGGGAACTCTGAATATTCCAACCTACATGTAACACATAGAGTCAGCTAAACTTGATTCAGTTTTGGAGGACTGTGACCTTGACCTTTGACAAATTGATCTCAAAATGTATGGCTCCTCTTTGCCATGCGAGTAAGGTATACTCAAACTTTGGTACCAATCCATACCTTAAAACTAGAGATATAGCATGGACAACAAATGTTAATGGATGAATGGACAGAACGCAACAGCGCATTACACGACTTCGTCTTTGACAGGCATATGAAAATGTGACTTTTAATGATTTCTTGATTTTGGGGTCACAGTGATTTTGGGGGTCAGTGACCTAGACTATTGACCTTGGCCTAAATTTTGGTACTTGACAAACCGTCTCCCTGTAATTTCTCAATGGACACAAATAATCATGATTTTTAACAATTTCACGATTTTGGGGTCGCAGTGACCTTGAACTTTGATCTTGACCTACATTTTGGTATGTGACACATCGTGTCCCCCTAATGTATCTACTGACCTAATTTTTGGTATGCGACACTTCATTTCCCCCTATTGAATCCACTCACAAACAATTAGTAATTTTTAATGATTTCCTGATTTTTATGTCACACTGACCTTTGAACTTGATTCTGGGGTCACAGTGACCTTGTCTATTGGTCTTGACTTAAATTTTGGTACATGACAAAACAGCTCCCTGTAATTTCTCAATGGACTCAAAAAATCATGATTTTTAACAATTTCATGATTTTGGGGTCAGTGACCTTGACCTTTGACCTTGGCCTACATTTTGGTAGATGACACATCGTGTCCCACTAATGTATCTACTGACACAAAAATATGTTATTTTTAATAATTTCCTGATTTGACCTCTGAAGTCGACCTACATTTGGTATGCGACACTTCATTTCCCCCTATTGAATCCACTCACAAAAAATTAGAACTGTAGATAGAAAACTGTCAATGATCAATGATTTCCTGATTTTAGGCAACAGTGACCTTTGACCTCTGAACTCGACCTCAATTTTTGTACCCGACACATCGTCTGCACCTAGTGTATCCACTCACAAAAAATTGCAACTGTGGATAGAAAACGTTCACAGATATAGACCAGACACGAACACTTCAGTGCTTTCCTGTTTTTGAAGCCAGCGACCTTTGACCTCTGACCTCGACCTTGATTTTGGTACGCAACACATCGTCTCCCCGTAGGGTATCCACCCACCAAAAATTAAAACTGTAGATAGAAAACTGTCCCAGATATAGACCGGACACGAGGGACGGACAGACAAACACACGGACGGACGGTACGACAGACGGACGGAAACCGCCATCACATAATACGTCCGCCTTTTGACGGGCGTATAAAAAGGTAAATACTTTGATTTCACCGGCAGTCCAGCTTAACAGAGTGAAAATCTTTAACATTGAGAAATACTGTGCAGGTGGTCACCTTGTTCTTCTCAGGTACGATAGCATTACCCTCCTCATCATACTCCATATCGGGATCATCGTCGTCAGGATTGAGACCTGCTGTCGGATTCTCCTCCATGTAACGATAGTAGGACTCCTCATCATCTTCTACCTCAATGTCATAACGCACACCTCTGATATATACAACAACACCTCCAACATAAGACACACTGTCCATTGTACAGCTATCATCAATATTTCTAAATATGTTTTACTAATTAACAAATATACAATGGAAAAAAATCTAAACTGTCTTGTATCAGTTTCAATAGGTTCATACCAGTCAGAATGGCATATAGATTCCACCATCATTTCAATTTTTTGCAACTGCACAACGTCCGGCCAGCTTTTTACAAACTTCCTGTTTGTACCAAATCTACATTATTTAACATTGGAGAGATAGGGCGAAAGTTGGAAAACAGTCAATATATTGTGTGTAACTAAATGTTTACCTAGAATCACCAAAATATCTCGTGCACAATGGCCAAGTTAGCAAAAAAAACGGCTCCAGATATTTAGTTACCCTGAAAATATTTTAGTTTCACAAAGAACAAAAAAAAAAAAATTCAGAGATTTGGCCCACTTTCAACCTGGCAGAATGTGGTAGAACTTTGATACACATTACCTTTCATAACCTCGACATGTGTGCATACCCAGTTACCCCGGATATATCTACAGGTGTCACTTTACATGTATACTAGACAGGTCTTCATCATCCACTGAACAAAAAACTGAATTTGGATGATTTTCTGAATGTTAGGCCCCCTTGACCTTAACATATAAGTGCCCAGGCCATAGTCATTCCGGTGAAAATTTACGAGAATTTGTCAATTTGTTGAAAAGTTAAAGAACTAAATAACCAAAGTCAGGAGAAGAGAAAGAGGAGATTGTGTATTCTAGAGTGATAGCTGAGGTAGTTCAAAAATTGTAATTCACTTACAATTAAATCTTCAAAAAGGGGTCTTTCATTCAATTATGTGCAACTTAAAAAAAAGTTTTCAAATTCTTTGTTGTAAAAGAATGCTTCCCATGTAACATATTTTTATAAACATTTAAACTTAGGATTCAATGTATCTCCATACTTCTCTGTTTTCTTCCCTCCTTCCACCTCATCTTCTTCCTTCTCCGGTATGACATGTCCTTTCACTTCTTGCTGTAAAAATACAAACAATCCGAACCTGCATTGACAAGGATTGAGCATGGTATAATGGTCTCGCCCCTGCCCCCCTCCCCCCACCACCCCCGCCATATATCAGCTTGCAATAAGAGTTCTCCATTTTTGTCAGCCATATATTATAGAGAAGGATAGAAATAAAACATATAAGAGTTTGTTTTAAGACAGTTCTTTAAGTAAGATAGGAGTTAGTCGCCGCCATGACAGTTCATGCTCGAGACAAAGTGACTGGGTATAAAATAGCATCACTTAGCCTTCTTTATACCCCCTGCACCATTGTCTAACATGCAACCAGCCATGTACATGTAGGCCAGTGAGTCCAACCCATCTTATTTCTGTTGCGCATGGTAGGTAGATGGATTGTAACCAGAATAATTTTCTTCTCCATAGTTCACTTAACTTCCCCTCCAGAAGAGTTATTGATCACAGTAAAATGTACTGGAGAGTAATACGGTACTGACAAGATTGAATCATTCTCACAATACACGGATTAGTCTTGCAACAAAATATTTAGGAGAGTGATCAACAGCTCTTGCAAATTTTACAAACACTAGAGACTGCAGAAAGCTGTGATGACTATGGCTATATGTTTGACAAGAGTATGACGTACATTGAATAAGGAAGGGTGTGAGTGAGTGAATATGATTTAACGTGGCTTTCAACAATATTTCAGTCATATCACGACGTTGGGTCCTATACCATTTCACACCCGGCAACCACATGGGTAGGTTCCTATTCCTTTTTACACCCGGTGCCTCAGTTAGTCGCCTCTTACGACAAGCTCTCTGAAGAGCTGAGGCCTATTCTTACCATGACATGCGGTGTGCACAACGACATCCCAGGTCAATCCCCGGAAGCCCCACGGGTCTTGATTGAATAAGGAAGCAGAGGCTGTGACGTGTATGCATCAACCTGATATAATTAGTAGTTTAACGAGATACGTTAGAAGACTGGTGTGTTACTCTTACCTCGATCTCTGCCATGAAGGCCTCCAGAGGGTCGTCACTGTCTTCGCTCTCCTTACCCGCACCGTCCTCGTCTCCACGGTAACTAGGACTGCCAGGTGCTGGCTGGTACTCCAGGTTCTCACCATCCTCCTCGTCATCTTCAAAATAACTAAAGGGAGACAACCCAGAGTCTGAGTAAATGAACCATGATCTGCCGCTTCATCCTCAGAATAACTGAAGGAAGATAAGCAAGATACCTGGAACATCATTCTCAAAGAGAGCCAGGTATACCCACATGGGAGATCAAAGCAACGAAGGTATAAGTCAACTCCAAAGCAAGACCTGCAATCATGCATATAGGCACTCACGCGACTCATAACAATTTTCCAAAAGATCATGTGATCTGTATTAGAGAACTAGTTTTCTTGGTCATAGACACATAATAACAATAATATAACCGCTATTAAAACGCTCATTCGAGGTCAAGAGAAATTTCTCCTACATTATTGTGACTGTAGCTTCGAAAACATTGCAGAGAGAAATGCTAGGGACACATGAAAATGATACACCGCTCACACTGTGTACTCATCCCCCAAATTTTGGGGGATGATTACCAGTTCACATAGAATGAAGTCTTGTTAGAACAGGATACTCCTCAGTGATCTCGAAATAACAAACGGGAGACAATCATGATACATGTGACATGATCTGCCTTCATCATCAAATAACTAAAGGGAGATAACTAATGCAACTGAATATAAATCCATGAACATAATACATTCAAGGAAAGGAACGGTACATGAACCCAAATGATTCAAATTTTCAATGGAGTGAGTAGAAACTCCTGGTGCATCAAGGGCTGTCCTTCCACTTTCAAACCACTTGATTGGTAATGAAATCCTGTAATTTCATTGGTTTGTAATTTTCTGTGAAGGTCAAGGTCGTGGCGTGAAATGGTATTCCCATCTAGAAAAATGATGGGGTACTCAATTCAATACCGGGAGAGCAACTTCATGAAACAAGCAAAGCAAAGCATTTGTCTTATATACAATTCCCCCTAAATAGCTTGAGGGTTATCAAATCTATTAGGATTTATATTTTTGACACATGGCCTGGTCCTGCAATTATGGTTGTGAGCATTCACTAGGCTTGATGACTGGTTTTCATATTTTTTTCAGAAAAACTCAGACATACAGTCAAATTTATAGCTCAAAGAGGACCTTGAGAACTAGGCTAACTGTTCTATAAGGGCACACCTTACCCCTGTATGAATAGACAGATTACATAACCAAGTATACCAAATGTCTAAAACTTCAGTGTAAACTGGACGAAGTAATTGCTACACAATCCACTTTCAAAAGCGAACAGACCAAAAATGAATACAAGCTTAAGGATCAACTAAACTGTGACACGGAGAATGTAATTTATTTAAACGTGCCAAAAATGCCTGAAACAGTATGTGGGCGAAACTAAGAATAAACTTCGATATCGTGCCAACAGATATAAATCAGACATCAGTTTAGACAATGAAGGCCCGGTCAATGAGCATTTTAATCTACCAGAACATTCATTTCAGCACCATTTTCAGATTATGCCAATAGAAAGAATTCCTACATTTCCAACACAGAAAGAAACTGACAATCACCGCGCACTTCGTGAATCCTTTTGGATCAAAACATTTCAAACACGGCAACCCTTTGGCATGTTTGGTATGAACATAGACCCAGGTAAAGTTGCTAACAAAGAGTTTATTCCCTTCGTTCTCCAATATAGCCGTAGGAATGTTGAAGCGGTCCGTATACTGAAGGAGGAATACGAAACACTCCAAACAAAACTCTGCTTGCCATTTAATCTGAGACCTATCATAACGTACTCAAAAAATCGGAGCTTACGCGATTTATTGGTAAGGAGTAAACTTCATCCCATATCGTGATCATTATCACGTGAAATTCTACGTGGCATAAGCTAATATATAGCGGCCCTATTTGAACTCTATACGAAACTTGTCTCTAGGAACATTTTTAAGATAAGAAATTTATAAATCCCTGTGCCCGGGCATTCCACTTTTGAAAAATGTATATATGTGTATCTTACTCTTCTTCAGTTCTCACTCTCCGTTTGCCAATGTTGGTGTGATAGCCGAGCGATCGTCCAGGCATAAATCCACTACGACTGCTCGACTCCAGCATTCCCAGTCCAGCTGTTCCACTTTTTTTTGGAGGACTTGATCCTGGTCCAGATTCTGCCTTCTCAGGTTTTTTGCCACCGATAACAAACCCAGTAAATCCTATGCCACGAGGCTTCCCGTCTCCACCTCGGTGAAACATGGCTGGGTCGGATTCAAAGTTTCAAACAGGTATGTCAATGCGAGATCCCGCTGCAATACTGATATACAGTTAGACTGTCTAGTATTCAGTCTATAATGAAAGCTATGTGATTAGATCAGTACTTCGTACAATGTATGGGGTCTGTCATCTGTAATCATGTATGCTTGACCTCCTGGATGTCATCTGCCTCCATTCCCATCTTCACCAGTACATTGATAGATATGATGGTCTGTCAATCCCAGGGGTATACAGGACAATGGTCTGTCAATCCTAGAAGTATACAGGACAATAATTTTTACCATACAGAAATGAAAATCAAGATACAGTGATATCAACTTGCAAGTTGGACTAAACTGTCCCCTTTATATGATGTAAACAAATTATAATCAAATCTAAAACAACCCAGTATCATTCGGATGGGACAGGTTGAATATTGCGTCCTTTGAAAAACCTCAACTGATCCCAATTTTATGAACGGATAAATATTTCAGTAGTTTTGCCTGCTATTGCTTCAGGACAATCCTCAATGTTACATGTAGTATAGGTGTGTAGATAGGGATGAAATTCAACAGCTTTCTCGGACAAGACTATGTGCTGTTTTTGTTATTGTTTGATTCCTACGAAGTAGGCTCTCATTTGCAAATTGTCCGGTAATGAGTGAGTGAGTCAGTCCATCCGAATCCTTTCGTCGGCAAAATAAGGAAAACCGTTGGCATTAGAACCTTGATTTTTGGCATGAACGTGCATTAGGGGACTGTTACCAGCAAGTTCTGAGCTGACCTGCTTTTGATGATAATTTGACCTACTTAGGTGACCTTTTACATTATGCTTGTACCCCCAAGTCATCTTGTCACAACGGTCTGAGATAATCCGCCAAAATTACAGGATACAAGCAGTACACATGCATCAGATTTTATAGATAGAAGATGCCCATATATGCTAGTTTGGAACAAGACTTTACTGTGCACGTCATGATTGCATGCGTGTCTACATTAAGGGTTTGATTTTCATTGGTTCAAGAAGCTGTGATATATATGCATGTGCCTCGTAGCTGGCAAGTGACGCCTGGGTTGACCTACATTCTGTCAGATAGATGTATGTCTGTATATTATGGTCAATTATTCCAGACTCTCCTTTTAAACGGGGAAAGGTGAGAATGGTTTCCAGTCAATTTTGGGGCTGAAAGGTTCACTTGGGCCAATACGCCCTTCAAACATGGTTAGTCCCTTATAGTCGCTCAGCAGGCTGAGCAAGGATTCTGTTAGATACAATGACGTCACTGGGGGATTTTCCTCCCTTTGAAAAGCTTAATTTTAACACAGAAGTAAATGGAAAAGACAATTTCCAAAAAGTATAGTTCAGCATCCATTTTAGCATGATAATTTGAAGAGATGTACTATCTTTCCCTTCGCCAAGTTGTAGAAATTTATCTCAAGTTTGAGCTAAGATTTTTAGTAAAAACCTGCTACGCCCCATTGAGGCCTAGGTTAAAAATCCCCCAGTTGCGCGGGTGGCACTGTAATTGACAGAACAGCCGATCTTTTGTTTAGAGCCGCTGTTACTTCCATTGTATCTAAGAGAATAACAATTAAAGTTGTGAGATTAACCTTGTAAATTATAGTAGTGTCTACCATAGTCTCTGAATCATACAAAACTCAAAACTATTAATAGGACTTGAAATATTTTTCATAGTTTACATCAGAATAAAAGAAAATTATTCAAAGCCTTTTCTAATCATTATATTTATATAGCATTGTGAAGACTATGTTTGTGCACCAATTGTTGCACAATCTGATAAATTGCAATCAGGAAATGTTACGTCAGCGATCAGACGACCAATGATTTGACCTGTTTTGCATGTTTTGCCGGAAGACACGTCATCCAGGAGGTTCCTGAACAACATAAATGAATTGAACTTGTTGAAAGACCCAGAATCATATAGCCATGAATCGCAATGCAACGGAAATGCAATCATATTTTTCTTCAAAGGTATTTTGAGTGGGCCGAAATAAGCAATATCATAAGGACTGATATTAATAGAATGAACAACTGTAGAAATCTTTCTTTCTAAAACCCTGTAAATCATCTGTAATCTTTGAAACATTTTGTAGACCTGCTCTTCCACTTTCACGGGATAGAAAAAAATGAGGTGCACAATGAGTGTAACTCGCCTGTGTTACACAGTATGCTCGGTCCACACGCAGGACTTAATTTTCTTACGTCAGCTACCCGACCCTCTAATTGTTTTCACCTGAACAGTTATCAGAGTTATCTCTCTTGCTTTGAAGTTCTCTTTGAACACCTGACTTCCGCTATGCTATAATATGCAGTGTTGATGCATGGCAATTTCACATGCATGTGGAACCTCTTTTACTAGTTGTGATCATTTGGTTTGTTGTACGCTCCAATGGTATATGCTATCATGCTCTCGTGGCTTCTCTATTTAATTTACGTGAGTACCTTCATTTATTTGTCATCACAAAAATATACATATAATTTAAACATATCAATCCTAATATAGGGTGGGAGAAATGTCCACTGAGGAAAATGTTCATTGGCGGGGGATTCCCCCCTGGATTCGTAAAACTTGCAGATTTTATCCAAAAAAACAAACGTGCGGTGTTTCGCAGATTGTGTTTGATCTTGATGTTGGTGTTGTTGTTGTTACTTCATCATCATGTGTTTGACTTTTCCAGCGGTTCTGAAAACATGCAAGGTTATAACGTTATATCACAAGAGGCCCAAGTTTGATCTCTATCAGACAGTTCAATAAAAATGTGATCTATTTTTCTACCAGTCAAAATATTTTCGTCTTTGTGTTGGGCTTGGACGAACTTTTCGCACAAATTCGCATTCAACCACTTCTTACCTTTTTGAGTGAAGAGTTCGCAGTGACATACAGGGGAGGTAACCAGTCTGTACTTTGGATGGCTGTCCCGTTGTCAGAGTTTGCAATCTCCAAATATCTGACATCAGGAAGTATACAATCTGATGCCATGACAGAATAGAATAGAATAGATTCTTTATTGCCATGAATAAGTATTATACATAGCGCCACATGTGGCAGATAAAAAGAGGAAACAATTACACATAAAGATACAGGGTACTTTAAAATAAGTGTTACATATATATATATAAAAAAAAAAGAAAAAGAAAAAAAAAAAGGCGTATATACATACCTATACAAAAAATAAAGCACATATTGACGCATGTCAGCACTGCCCTAATTTATGACAACATATTACACATTCATACAGGAGTCCTTACACACAAACGCGCGCACACACATAGAAATACTCTTGAAAAACACTAAAATGGTAACAGGAGCACAAATTAAGATATCTGCCCTGCCCTTAATGGGCGCTACGATCATAATGAGATCATCATGAATGACTTTGATGACAGTGACTTTGGACAACCTCCCATCGATTGACATTCATGCGTTCAAAAGCTGTAAGAACGTAGGGGGCTATGAAAAAAAGTGAACAATTAGCTAACATGAAGGGAGAAATGACATATTAACAATTCAGTAAACAAGTGAAGGCCTATCATCCATCCACGCGACTTCTCTTTTCACGCTTCGAATTGTGAACAGAGAAATCGGTTTGTGCATGGAGATACGTCGTTATGCGCCGTATCCTGGTTTATATTTTAACATCAAATCGCGAAGAATAGATATAAAATAAAAAATTCAACAGTGAAAATTTGTGTATTTGCTTTAAAATGCCAATCCGAGTCGAATTTTTAAGAAAAGTTTTAAATAAGTGATTTTTTTCTCTCGTGGCTCCCACATTTTACTTAGCGGTATTTAACTTTTCTTGAATGATAAAAACCTTTCTGCAAATTTACAAAACAAACAACAAAAACAAGCTGTGTTTAAAATTGCTAAGAACAGTCAAAGAGTTTTCAAAACTATTCCATTCGATGTCCTTTCTCATTTAAGAATTTTTAAGAAAAATAATATAATTAAGGCAAAAATCCAAGAAAATTTGTTTAAATTTTCTCCTATCTATTAACTTGCAATTTTGGAACTTATTTCTATTGCCGGAATTCAGCATGGCGAAGGACAAATTGTTTGTGGATAATTTCAATCAGTAAAAGATGCGGTAAAAATATAAGTAAATAAATTGAATGTTCACCACCGGCATGTTATTATATGTTATTATATGTTATTACATGTTATTATATTTTTTTATCTGAGATAGCATGTTGAGTGCACAATTTTGACTGAATCTTAAACTCACATTGGAATCTATTATTTCTTGGATTCTTGTCATTCATTCGAAAATAATTCAGATAAAAACGAGCATGGTGAAAATATCTGAGTTTTATCTTCTAATATGCTCTTTGTATGGTAGGCATAGTGCTTCAATATTATATTTAGGTGGCTCTATACCACCAACTTTGTTGCGCGTGAAAGGTAACGAAACCTCTTAAATCGGCCACTCAACGGTGTTCATTTTCACTCAGAATGACCAGTCTATCACATGAGACTACCTTTCTAGACGACGACATTTTTAATGATCGTTTGAACAGGTTATAAGTAAAAGTCCTAATACAATAGGTATCTGGTGATAATCACGGAATTGCTCGGAATACTTGAGAAAAGCGTGTCGACAGCTATTCAATCACTGTTCGATTAAAATGTCAAGAAGCACTTGGTCCTGTGTGGGAGACATTAAAATAAACACCTGTACCTCAAGTGCCCAACCACGGTGTTTAATCTCAAAGCCTTTAATCTCAATCAAGAAAATTTACACAGTTCTACCAGCATTTTCATCCGGTTTATGGCAAGTATATATGTTATTCTAAGCGTTCACGTCTAAGGCCCTCGAAAACCAATTAGGTTACAGATTATAACACAGAAAAAATAAAAAAATAAAACGGTGTAAGCGAATAACTACGTGCTGTATATACTACTGTTCACGGTGTTTTATTTGAAGAATACCGGTACTAGTCAGGGCTGTTAGGGATTTTTTGGTTCACATTCTTCCAAAAGCACCAAATTTGGCTCATATGTCGCCCATACTATACTATTTCGATTTTTGACGGGCGCCAAGACGGGCCGCCATATTGGCGAAATTCAATATGGTCGCCACCCGGCTTAGAGGTCAATCGTAGTTAAATAACTAAAAGGGCTAGAAATATGAATAATAACACTTTTAGTGGTTTTGGGGGTCGGGGTATCTGATTGTGATCTCATTTCAACGATTTGAGGTCAAGGTCACCCTTCAAGGTCACCCTAAAGGTTATTTTGGGGACAAATTCTCCATTATCAGTGGTTTTAGAGCAAGATATATAAACTGCCTCATTCTATTGGTTTCCGGGGTTGAGTAACCCGAATCTGGCCTTATTTTGGCGATTCGGGGCAATATTTCATATGAGAGTCACGATAGAGGTCATCCGAACCAGAGGTCAATTGTAGGTAAAACACCAAAAGGGCTAGAATCACAAATGATAGGGCCTACCATAGGGGTTTGTGGCATTCGGAGAATCCGATTCTGATCTTATTTTGAAGATTTGAGGTCACCCCATTTTGGGGTCAAAGGTCAAAGATCAACAGTTACCACTAAGAACAATCGACCGAAGATTATTCAGGAACAAATTTTATTAAAATACTTCGGAGATGACATCTGCTGACAAAATGCTATAACTATGCCGCTACGCCGCTATGTGTATTTAAATGTTCGAAATACAATACAAAGACCGCTTTAGCAACAATATATCAATCATTATTAGTACCTATACCTTCTGGCTTGCGCTCTCAAGAAACTGTGAAGTCGGGTCGCACCCAGTAAGGCTGTGGAAGAGGGGTAGTGCCAATGATTTTGACGGACGGAGATAGGAACAAATGGTATGGACTGGAATGTCACAATACTTTTTTGTCCCCCGCCGCAACGCGGCCGGGGACTTTAAAATGGTCCTTGCTTCTATGTGTCCGTGCATGCACGGACATGTCCGTGAAAATACTTCGTAAGCAATAACTTCTAAATGCTTTGTCGGATTCCTCCGAAATTTGGCATCTGCATTCTTTGCGACAAGACGTCTCTTGGTATTACGTTTCAGCAAGATCCGCCTGTAGGTGGCGCCACTGGGGTCTTGCTTCTATGTGCCCGTGCATGCACGGACATGTCCGTGCAAATACTTCGTAAGCAATAACTTCTAAATGCTTTGTCGGATTCCTCCGAAATTTGGCATCTGCATTCTTTGCGACAAGACGTCTCTTGGTATTACGTTTCAGCAAGATCCGCCTGTAGGTGGCGCCACTGGGTCTTGTTCCAATCTTTAGTGCATGTCAGTGCATGTCCGTGCAAATACTTCGTAAGCGATAACTCCTAAATGCTTTGTCGGATTCCTCCGAAATTTGGCATCTGCATTCTTTGCGACAAGACGTCTGTTGCTATTACGTTTCAGCAAGATCCGCCTGTAGGTGGCGCCACTGGGTCTTGTTCCAATCTTTAGTGGATGTTCGTGCAAATGCTTCATAAGCGATAACTCCTAACTGCTTTGTCGGATTCCTCCGAAATTTGGCATCTGCATTCTTTGCGACAAGACGTCTGTTGGTATTACGTTTCAGCAAGATCCGCCTGTAGGTGGCGCCACTGGGTCTTGTTCCAATATTTAGTGCATGTCCGTGCAAATACTGCGTAAGCGATAACTCCTAAATGCTTTGTCGGATTCCTCCGAAATTTGGCATCTGCATTCTTTGCGACAAGACGTCGCTGGTATTACGTTTCAGCAAGATCCGCCTGTAGGTGGCGCCACTGGGTCTTGTTCCAATCTTTAATGCATGTCCGTTCATGTTTGTTCAAATCCTTCGCGAGCGATAACTTTCGAACAATTTGTCGGATTTCTTCGAAATTTGGTAAATGCATTCCCTGCGACAAAACACCGTTGGTGATGCGTTTCAGCAAAATCCACCCGGAGGTGGCGCCATTAGAGTTCATTCCATTATTCCATGCTGCAAGTGATAACTTAGAAACACTTGGTCGAATTTCTTTGAAATATCCTACATATGTACCTTTCTGGGTAGCATGAGAAACGTTGCGGCTCATCGGATTCTTCTCAAATTTGGCATGCATTTACCATGCCAGGAGCTGTTGCTTGGGATTGCCATTCGCTCACTTGCACTCACAGGTGGCGCCACCTGGTGGCAACATCACAAATTCGTTTCCGGGTAATAACTTGAGAACTGACCATCGGATTCTTCTCAAATTTTGTATGAATGTACCGTGGCATAAGATGTCGCTTGATAATGCATTTCACTGACTTGCGCCTAGAGGTGGCGTCACCTGGTGTCAAAATCTAAATTGGTTTCTGGGCAATAACTTGAGGACCCTCATCGGATTCTTCTCAAATTTGGTATGCAGATGTCCCCACGATACCATGTTCCTTGGGATTGTATTTTTCCCGCTTCTGCCTACAGGTGGCGTCTCCTGGTGGAAAAATTTGTTTCCGGGCAATAATTTGGCAACTGCTCATCAGATTATTCTCAAATTTTGTATTCATATGTGACCCGCCCCAAATAACATGAACACCGGTGGGCATATAGTACCGGCAATAACTTGAGGACCCCTCTTCAGAGTCTCAAAGTTCATATGCCGATACCATGACATGAGATGTCATTTGGGATTGTGTTTTGCCTGCTTGCACCTACAGGTGGTGACTCCTTGTGGGTTGAGGTTGAGGATGCCTTCATATTCTTGTCAAATTTAGTTTGCAGATAATATGCCATGAGTTGTCTCTTGGGGTTGCATTTCGGTTACATAATTTTCATGCTACATGGTAAAGAAAATATATTACAGTAGCAATCAACATTCAGTCAGCCATTCGGAGTTGATCTCAAAACCTGGGAAGGTGGAAAGACTCCTCTGCTTCTTACGCCTGTGAAGTAGCTGTTGCCATCCTCATGAATATCTTCTGAAACCGACAGCGCTTATAAATATTGCTGCCATTTTGGCGGGGGACCTAGCATCCTCTGGCTGCTTGTTCCAGTACCGAAGCCCACCAAGAATTCCGATAGACCGAGGGTCTTCAAAGACCGAACATCGCTGCCCATCGTGCGAACATAGGCTGTTGTATGACCCTCCTCCGTAGCATGTGCTAGATGCAGGAGGACCCTGGTGTCCACCTCGGAATGGTTGCACGGTTGGAATATTGTGAGATCACAATGCCTGTTGTAGAACGCGGACTCAAAACGGATACACAGGAGAAGCTTTCCGCCCATGTCCGTCTTGGAGATCTGTGTGCTGATGAATGAGAACGGCTCCTTTTTGTTCTCATTTTTAAGAAGCCACTGATCCATTCATACTTCGGGATTTTAGGGGTACGATACCGGAAAAAGTATTGTGGCATACCAGTCCAATCATCTGTTCCGATCTTGGTCCGGCAAAGTCCTTGGCACTACTCCTCTTTCTCAGCCTAACGGGGTGTAAGACGACTTCACAGTTTCTTGGATGTGACAAAAAGACCGCATGGGCAGCCTGTACAAGCATATCGGACCTCACCGACACACTAGTGGCTCTCACGCACGATCCTGACACTCTCGAGTCCGTGCATATGGAGCTTATAGAACGCTTCATCGTACTAATGTACAGCAAGGGATGTGGTGCAGCCGGTGTCAATGAGGTCAAGCATTACCTCTTCACCACTGCAACCAGATCGCTGGAATACATCCCCACCTCCCAAGCCGCGATGTTGCAGCATGTGAAGCGAGCGCTACTGCAAGCGAGTTTCTACTGAAGTCAGGTCACTTCACTCCAGCAGGAAATCCCTAACTTCAGTGAGTGGAGCTGGCACAAAGATTGCACCAGTACATGGCAACCGCTATAGACCACTCTCAGCGACACTTCTATGGCATATGCCATTCTCATTTACTGCGGCTGACTCAAGGCATGCACGGGAAGGTGCAAATGTAACTATGCCGATGTCCGATACACGACCCTCTGCAAATGCGGAGGCGCGTGCGTTAATAATGAGGGCGGTGATGTCAAGTATTACTTATTGCTGGCATCATAGAGCGCAAGCCAGAAGGCATAGGTAGTAAAAGTAATCATTGGTATAGTGTTGCTAAAGCGGTCTTTGTGCTGTATTTTGAACATTTAAATGAACATAGCGGCGTAGCGGCATAGTTAAAGCATTTTGTCAGCAGATGTCATCTCTGAAGTATTTTAATAACATTTGTTCCTGAATAATCTTGTTTCGATTGTTTTAGTAGCAACTGTTGATCTTTGACCTTTAATTCCCAAATGAGGTGACCATGACCTCAAATCGTCAACATAAGGTAAGACTCTAATTCTCCGATGCCACAAAGCCCTATGGTATTATTTGTGATTCTAGCCCTTTTGGGGTTTTACCTATAATTGACTTGATCTGCTTGATCTCTGGTTCGGGTGACCTCTATCGTGAACCTCACATGCAATATTGCCTCAAATCATCAAAATATGGCCAGATTTGGGTTACTCAACCCCGAAAATCGATAAAATGAGGTGATTTGTATATCTCGACTAAAAACCACTAAAAATGACGATTTGACCCCAAAATGACCTTTAGGGTGACCTTGACCTCAAATCGTTGAAATAAGATCAGAATCAGATTCTCCGACACCGAAAACCACTAGAAAGTTGTATTATTCATGATTCTAGCCATTTTGTTTTTTTAAATACGATTGACCTCCAACCCGGGTGGTGGCCATATTGAATTTCGCCTATATGGCGGCCCCAGGGGGCGACTACCTTGGCGCCCGTCAAAAATCGGAAAGGTATTGTATGGGCGACATATGGGCCAAATTTGGTGCTTTTGGAAGAATCTGAACCAAACAGCCCCTTTTATGCCCTAACATCCCGGACTATACTGAACCTGCAAGTGCCTTACGGCTGGGACAAATATATGTTACTTCGGAAGTACCGTCATTTCGGATACTGACATATGTCGCTCACTTTGAAGTTATTTTAGCAGTAGTATATAAAAGACGGATTCATTAGTAAAAATGAGGGTGAGGAGAGAGGGTGGTACGATGATGTCACTATGACGTCACATCCGGTCACGTGACATTTAAGGTGGGAGTCACATCCTGATCACTTTCTGTGATGACGTGACGGCCCAGCAAGAGTTATCTGCCTCAACATAAGACCCCAGTGACCTACAATGTTAATCTAAGGGGAATGCATGTATGGGATTGGGGTGGTTATTTTTTTCTTGTGGATTTTACTCTGGGTAATGGCACCTTGTTTTCTTTGTCTCGCGATGTAGAATACGAGGCCAGGGGTTGACTTCGCTGACAAATTCAGACAGGTCTCGGGTGGACATGATATGTCCATTCTGGCGCAGTGGACAATGTTTAGCCTGATGGAAAACCCACTCATGGACATTTGCGGTATGGGGTATGGACCCTTGTTTTCTTCATCATGAGCTGTAGAACACGATGGGAGGGGTCTCGAGGCCACGCGTAGAATTTATTTGAAAAGTTAACGTGCGAATGCGCATTGGGCAAGTAGCGTTGGGGTGGACATTTTGGGGTCTAGGTGGACCCATATTGATCCGATTGGGTCGCGTGAGGTATCAGTTAAGCATTCGTGGGGGAGCGTCCATCTAGATGGGTGTGGAGTAAAAGTAGCGCAATGGTGCGCATGCGCAGACTGGGAATTGTGGGGCAAAAGACAGTGGAATAGACGTTTGCCAATATTGGCCCGATTGAGCTGCGGGAGATATTAAAGTGGAGCTCTCGTGATGTAGCATCAAACTGGACTAGATTGTGGTGAAGGTAGCACAATGATGCGCATCCGCAGACAAGGATTTGTGGGAACAGGCATTGGAATGGACGTTTTCGTCGCGGTGGCCCTCTATTGGGCCGATTGGGCTGTGGGAGATATCAAAGTGGAGCTCTTGTGGAGGAGCATCCAACTGGATGAATGTGGAGTGGAAGTAAGACTATGGCGCGCATGCGCGGACCGGGAATTGTGGAAAAATGGCATCGGAATGGTCGTTTCGATGTCGAGATGGGCCCATAGTGGGCGTACTGGGTCGTGTGAGGTATCAGTTTGATACACTCGTGAGGAAGCGTCCAACTGGATGGGTGTGCGGTGGGAATGTCGTCTATCTGGCATGCACAGTAGAAAAAAGGATATTTGCTTGGACAATTTTGGGTCGCGGTGGGCCAATATTGACCGGATCAAAGTGAAGCACTCGTGAAGGAGCGTCTAACTCGATGGGTGTGGAGTGGAAGTAAAGCTATGGTGCGCATGCGGAGACAGGGAATAGTGAGAAATTGGGATGGACGTTTTGGGGTCAAGTGGACCCATAGTGGTCCGATTGTGTCGGGGAGGGTATCAGTTTAAAGCTCTCATGTGGGAGCGCCCAACTGGACTGATGTGGCGTAAAAGTAGCGCGATGGCGCGAATGCGCATCCGTGGAGTAATATAGAACGAGCATTTAAGGTGGGAGTTTTGGGATTAGAGGTGCGCCATCCTTGCTCCTAATGGGCCGCTATTGTACCGTGTGGGGAAAACTAATGTTACGTATCAGAAAGAGAAAGCGTATTTAAAGTCTAGTTTCCCCTTAGTAGTATAGAAAGCAGGAACTCAGTATATTTGCCCTGTGACCTCTGTGGACAGCAACGCCTTAACGCTCTATCTTAACGCCTTATCTTAACGCCATAACGCCTATCTTAACGCCTTATAGCCCTATCCGAAAGCCTTGACACCATGATACAGGCAGATGAGAGAAAGAAAGATCAACACGTTTACAAGTTTTCACATAGTTTATTGTTCTTATTGTCACATCATACCCACGCTGGGGAAGCCGCGTTGGGTATGTTTACAATTCAAGCATGCTCTTGTCCAATCAGAAGTCGCCACTTGATATTGCATGTATAATATTCTATCGCAGGTGCAAAGATACGCGTTTTGTTGAGATGTTGGCCTTGTTCGACCTGGCTACCTAGTAGAGTTATCTGTGTGTGTGTGTGTGTGTGTGTGTGTGTGTTTGTGTGTGTGTGTTATATGGGGGCGGTGGTGTGTGTGTGTGGTGTGCCTGTTTTTCTCTGACCGGGCACCTGCACGTTCTGTCAGAAAACTTTGTCATCGAGACAATATTCTCAGAAACAGTCGATGTAAACACAACCAAAAGACATCAACAACAACAACAAGCAATTGCGTGTTACACATTTTATTGTCTCCTCCATCATAACACGCCCAAGCTGGTGGAACCATTATGGGTATGTTTACAATTCTCGTGGTCTTATCCGTAAATCAGACACATTGTTGGTTGTTCTTGCCAAGTGTTTTTGCATTTGTCTTCGTATTTTTGACAGATTTTTTGCGTCTGTCTTCGTATTTATTAAGTGTCAAACAGCATATTTTGTATTCAAAGCACGGTAGTATCAGGTACAAGTGCCTACAGAGCTGACTTTAACGATCAGCATGAAGACAAACAGAGTATATACGGCATGTTACGGTGTCTATCACTGCGTGGGTGAATACGTTCAGCCGATGAGGTGGTCGGTTATCTTAATGACGAAAAACGTGACATTTGTGACCCGCTCCACGTTCCACTGGGTGTTGGAGCGTTGCTGATGGGCCAATTCCAAGACATCCAATTGGTCCACTTGAGCCAGCACCATCTCCAGGGACGCATGATTAATGACGGTGAATGGCTGGTCAAATACCCGGATGTTACTGCTCGGGTAACAGTACCGGACTTGGTTGGTTTCCTTATGCTGCAGCGCATAACAGAACGCCAGATTCAACTTGAAGTCTGTGGTTTGGTCGTTAAAAATGGATTTCACTTATCTGTGTAGAGAGGCGAAGTCGATCAGCCGGAAATTGTAGATGTCTAGTAGCGGGCGATGACGATGGAAACATCATCGGATCATGAACCAGTGGCCCCTGTAGATGTCACTTACTGCACTGGTATCCGATAAGAGATCGCTAGGGACATCCACTGGATCTTCCTGAAAATGTTCGGGTCCGGCTGGATATCCAGGCCCTCCTCGACTGTTGCTATAGGCGGGTTGGTCATTGACGCATCACCAGTGGCTTTTTCCTCCCTGATCTCCACTTCAGTGGGACTGTCCATCCGGGGCTCCTCCTCGGCGTGAAGTTGTCGCCCAAGCCGTGGTGACGGGGCATGAATCAAACGTTGGTGCTGTATTAACTGACTGGACCGTTTGAAGAGTTGACCACACTCGTCGCATAGATGTTTGGATGCCCCATGGACTGTCCGTTCGTGGCGCCGCAAAATATCCTTCCGAATAAATAACCATGAGCAGGTTTTATAAGTACAAAGCCAAGTATTGTGGGTGGAGGCCTCATGGCGTCGCAAATTGTCTAGACGAGTAAACTGCTTCAGACAGATCGTACAAGAGAACATGTCAGCGGCGGATCAGGGAATGATGACAAGTCCCACAAACCGCCACTTTTATAATCCCTCACCCACCAGAACTCTCCTACGTGGTTCTCTCCAATAATCAGCGCATCGTCGTCCTGTATAGCCTTACTCGAGTGCCCCCTATACATTCGCTCATAAGGAAGGGCATATGAACCATCCTTGGTACAAATGAGTCGTGTGGGGTGTCCTGTTGTAGCGCTTGTGGGGTCGAGGCCGAGTGGTGTGATTTGTATTTTAGGTCACGGCATTCTGCGCATGCGCAGTCGTGAATGAAGCGCTCGTGGGGTAGAGTTCGACTGTAGTGGTTGTTATTGGAAGTCACGCCATTCAGCGCATGCGCAATCGGGTAGTAGTAGAGATAGGGAAGTTTCGGAGGTGAGCATGCGCGAGTAGTTGAGAAAGGGGCCATGTTCGGTCTGGCTACCTGATAGTGTTACCTCCCCTGTAGGGTGCCAACTCAGAAAGTGTGTTCATGTGCGCATGTGTTTGTGTTTGGGTTGTTGTGTTTGTCTGATCGGGCACCATGTCGAGCTCGTGTATGTTCTCTCAGAAAAGCTTCTCTCTTCGCGACGATATGCTCAGATACAATCAATGTGAACACAAGCAAGAGACATCAACAGCAACAAGCATACTGTGTGTTACACATTTTATTATCCCCTTCATAACAACACAGGTATGTTTAAAATTCTCGTATGCACTTGCCCGTATATTGTTGGCTGTTCTTGTCCAATGCTTTTTGCACTTGCACTCTGTCTCAAGTACACATCCGAGCGACTGCTTTCGCTACAACTCATGGAATCACAGATAACGTCACCTAGTCTTCGCCGGGTTCACCTCAAGTTTCACATGTACGTCCAAGGGTCATATGCCCACCGCTATCGCTAATGCATTGGGGTACATATGACTCAAGTGTGGACAGGACAGGACGTTTGAGAAAGTTCAATCTTCGGCCTGTGTCGCTTTTGGCCTAAACGTCGTCGGGCAGTCCAGGATACCGTTGAGGCAGAATCTCCTGAAACATTAAAGACTATATCACACTCTACACATGTATGCGGGGGTACTTCATAGCGTGCACGTGTGTGGCGACGTAAACTGCCCAGGCGAAGGGAGCGTTCCGAGCAAGTCGTACGCGTGAACATCGTAGTAGAGTGTCTGCTGAATGGAACGTCGTCTTTACGATACGCTTGCTTTTATGGACAGTAACGCCCGCCAACGCCTAGCTTAACGGGTAAACGCCCTGGTGAAATAGCTCAGAAGCTCTGATTTTCTAGATATTTCATGGAATTGCCACTAATTCATCGAAATGCAGTGACGACCGCCGTTACGCTTTAACGCCCGTCTCAACGTCTGGTTCACAAACGACCTTATGTGGCCATTCATTCACTCACTCACTCATTCACTCACCATCGTTAGTGCGTCAACGCGTTAAGGCGGGCGTCGGACACGCCTCACGGTCGTTGGGCACGCTTCACTCACTCACTCTCTCTCACTCTCGTTAGTACATCCGTGTATGAAGACGGGCGTGGGCCCGCCTCATGGGTGTTGGGTACGCCTCACTTACTCACTCACTCACTCACTCACTGCTCCTCCTCGTTCTCGTCCTCCTCCTCCTCACACGACTCTATACCAGGTAGCCGCATGAAACAAGACCCGCTTCTCCCCCAAAAGCTCTACTGCACCTCCGAAACTCCCCTTTCTCTACTCCCGAGTGAGCTATAAATAGAACTGGGGTTTTCCCTCAGGAAATTCCCAGAAAAATATACCCTGACAATTAGAGCGATGACCTACAAAACAGGGGTTTTCCCAGCTAAACACCTCGTACAATGTCGTGGTGTAGAGCGATGACAACATCGGGGGCGACCATGTTTTATTCCCTGGGGTAAATGGATTGATACATACACCTACACGTTAGTATTATATAATAGCATGGTACAATCTCGCGCAAAAGATAAACCACTGGTATGCTAGGGCGTTAATGCGTTAGGATAAGGCGTTATGGCGCTAAGATAGGGCCTTCATATAGGGTGTTTAAGTCTCCACAAAGGTCACAGGGCAAATATACTGGGTTTCTGTTTTCTCTACTACTGAACTGCATTACTTATCTTGACTTTTTTGAAATTGAGAGACTACACTATCTCAACATCAACAACAACATTCCCATTTCTATGACTCACCAGGTGTCGTGTTGCACTTTTTTCTGTGAAAACATGTACCCGCTACCCCACTCTGTACCTGTCGGGCAGATCGCGATCCTCTGGGAACCGATATTAGCCCCTTTTCATTTCGGAGACCCATGACTTGATTAGCCTGGAAGAGCATTACACATTGATACCCACCCCAACCCAGTACACCCACTATTGGCCCACCTCGACCCGAAAACGTCCATTCCAATGACACTTTCCCATAATTCCATGTTTGCGCATGCGTACCATAGCCCTACGTTCACTACACACTAATCTAGTCGGATGCTCCTCCGCGAGTGCTTCAAACTGATGCCTCACACGACCCATTCAGACCAACATTGATCCACCCCAACCCCAAAACCTCCCTTCCAATGCCCTTTTTCCATAATTCCCGGTCTGCTCTTGCGCGCCACAGCCTTACTTCCACTCCACTCCAGCCCTGTCGGATGCTCCCACCCGAGTGCTTCGAAATGACACCTCACACGACCCAGTACGCCCCCTATGGGTCCACCACGTCACGAAAACGTTCATTCCGATGCTCTTTTCCCACAATTCACGGTCTGCGTATGCGCACCATAGCCCACCTTCCACTCCATACCCATCCAGTCGGATGGTCCTCCACGAGTGCTTCAAACTGATACCTCACACGACCCATTCAGATCCATATTGATCCACCTCAACCCCAAAACGTCCCTTCCAATGCGCTTTTCCAATAATTCCCGGTCTGCGCATGCGCGCCATAGCCGTACTTCCACTGCAATCTCACCCTGTTGGATTCTCCCACCCGAGTACTTCGAAATGATACTTCACACGATCCAGTACGCCCTCTATGAGTCCACCACGTCCCGCAAACGTTCATTCCGATGCTCTTTTCCCACAATTCCCGGTCTGCGCTTGCGCACCATAGTCCTACTTCCACTATGTACCCAACCAGTCGGATGGTACCCCACGAGTGCTTCAAACTGATACCTCACACGACCCAGTACGCCTCGATCTCAAAACGTCCATTCCAGTGCCCTTTTCCTACAATTCCCGGTCGGCGCATGCGCGCCATACTCATCCAGTCGGATAGTCCTCTACGAGTGCCTCAAACTGATACCTCACACGACCTAATCGGTCCAATAGTGGTTCACCCAGATCCGAAAATGTCCACCCCAGCGCTACTTGCCCAGTGCGCATGCGCGCGATAACTTTTCAGCGAAATTCAGCCCCTGGCCTCGAAACCCCACCTATCGTGTTCTACATCGCGAGACAAAGAAAACAAGGGGCCACACCCCATACCGCAAATGTCCATGCGTGGGTCTTCTTTAGGGGGTGATAACACTTGCTGGGCTCTCACTTGACCGGAAGTGACCTTTGATGTTTGACCTTTGACCCGGAAATGACCTCTGACATATAGAATTTACGCTTTCCCTATACCACTCGCATGAATACATTGGGAGTTAGTTACCCTTTAGAGTATTGCACGCTGTCTCACCGTGAAGGCATTATCATGATTGTTTCATCATCAATCGGGTGTCCTACAAATCGAACTGACGTAATGATCTATAAATAGAACAGGGCATTTCCAAGCTGATTTCCCGTACAATGTCCCGACGCGGCATGCCGTCATCCATCCTCGCGAGCCAATGTACCAATCGATAGGTTACGATACATACACTGTCTTGGTTAGTTGCCGATAGCAGTTCTGGATATAAATAGCTGGAGGGGTTTCCACTAAACCGAACCAATCAGTATGCGTGCTGAAGCAGCTCTTCAGGCCAATCCGTAGCAAGGTTTTAATTTTGACTTATTTGAATTTCATCGTCGGCCAGACTACCTTTGAAGTTAGGCTGAAGTCGACATCGCGTGTCAAAGCGAAAACCGCAGGTTTCAGATACCGTCGCGCTGATTCAAAACAACCGCTGGGGATGAAATGTACGAGAATGTGTAATAGACGCAACGACTCGAGAACCCGAATCACCAAAAAAGTCCAGGTAAGCCTCTTCAATGATTTAGGGATTACCTGGACTTGTGAAGATGGCCGTCATCGGGAACCAGCAAGTCTGAACATGTTGTCTTCCTTGGTGTGAATGCATTGATGCATACATCGACACGTTAGTATTATATAATAGCATGGCACAATCTCTCGCAAAATGTAAAAACATCAATGCAGGTACGTTTTCGTAACATCGGCTCGAACAAAATGGCGCTTGTCAAATACGACGTCGTTTCGATCGTACTGCCACCTGCACATTCGGAGGAGCAGATAACTCTTACTAACGCATACTAAAAGGCAGATCTATGTACGGGTGTGGTCCCAATCGGGAACCCACTCATGGAAATTTGCGGTATGGAGTGTGGCACGTTATTTTTTCAGTCTGACCATGTAGAAGACGACGGTAATTGTCTCGTGGCCATTGGGTGACTGTCGTTGAAAGTACATTTTTCACGGAAGACAACACGTTGAAACTTGCTGGTTCCCGATGACATCATGCTCCGTCGGAACATTGTACGGGGAACCCCCGTGAGATTATGCTCCTTTGCGATTCCCGGACATTCCCGGGGATGACCTCCACACCTTACACCACCGAGAACATTCTGTAACAGTCCATGGGTTCTCCGCTCAGGACATTCCCGGAGACATCAATTAAAATTAAAGTACATATAAAGTAGTATACAGGGGCAGATAACTCTTGCTGCATTTTTCCCGGCAATGTCAGTTAACACTGAGGTAAATGAAGGGGAAATTCGTGTCTATTTAGGAGCAAATAACTCTTGTTTAGAGGAGCCGCGGGAAGTTATCTCCCCTGACCCGGTCGTCACGTGACCTTTGACCACTGCGTACCATTTTTATCCGGTATTGCGGGCATGCGCAAGAGTCAAAGGTCACTTCCGGTTACGTGACGATCGGATCAGAGGAGATAACTCCCCTCGGCTCCCACAAACAAGAGTTATCTGCTCCTAATGGTCACGAATTTGCCATTTTATCACTTCTGATAATTAAATAAATAATAAATATGAACTTCTGATATAAATACCAAGTTAAAAGTGCTTCAAATATCGATCAAATAGTGGATGAAATATGAATATTATTTAGTGATCGAATGTTATTAGGGTGACCAAATAATTAGATGACTTAAACTATTCCCCCTTTATCCTGTAGACATCCTCCATAATCAGGGCTTTATCAGACGAACCGTGACTAGGGATGATAACTTCATCTGAATAGACGCATTACCATGATTATTACTTGTATCAACAGTGACAGACAAAATGCAAGCACCGCACAGGTACTAGGGCAGGGTCAGTTGGTGCAAATATTGACGGTGTGTTCAAAGAACTATGACCTATACTCACGGTTTAATATCTTGCATAATTAATCCTTTCGCTATAATTACTACCGACAATATTTATTCAACCCTTGTACTCAATGACCATACAGATATTTCTTAGACTAATAACTTAAGGTAGGATTTAATGCGTTGTATTATGTCAGTGTAAGCGTAGTGGGTTAACTTGTCTTCTATTACCGGTAACCCTACTTGGCCTGGGGGTGTTTTTTTTGGGGGGGGGGGGGTCTGTTCAGTCCTACGAAGGGGAGGGAGTAGAGGATTTCCTTCCTCCCTCACCCAAATATTTTTCTTACCCCTTGAGCTAGAGGGTTGAAACTGACCAAACTATACCTTTCGGAAAATGTAAAAGAAAACCAAGATGACCGCTTTGCTGGCGTCAGTTTCAAAAAATACATTTTTTGATCAGATTTTTTTATTTATGGGATTTCTTCGCAAATACTGCATGGAAAGTTAATGAATACTAATTTGATGTGATGCTTTTGTCGACTTTTCCTCCAAGAAAAGTAAGAATTTTGAAGAAAAAGGAGGAAAACATCACTTTTTTGGTACTCCACATGGGCGCCATTTTGAATTTAACCATGATCCTCTGCTCCGAAGATATGATATAAAGATTGGTAGACCATAATCCACCCAAGGTCTGGTAGGATTAATAAAAAATAGTTCATCCCTCCTCAGGATAACGTTCAGTGCAACAATCAATATATTCAGATTTTTTTTTTTTAAATCCGTAGAGATCAGAGTGATCTAGAAAATGAACTACCGGTACATGCGCATAACCACCTATTCAAATACTACGGTATAACTATTTTACACTTATGTTACTCAGTAGTTCTGAGAGTATAAGAATTTATATTGGACATATTGTATTTATTCGAAAAAAATATTTCTCTGTGTGCGACTGTGTGGTATTCTTTAAAACCGAACCCCACATAATTAGATTTCTTATAGACTTTACAAGGTGAAGTCTCAACCTCGATGTTATTGCTTATATGCTTAATTCTTAATTGTTTATAATATATTGTTTAATTCTTATATTTTTACTTATTTATTAGACAACAAACTCTATCTATATTTTTAAATAGTATCAAAAGAGTTTTATCTGTGTCTACTAGTGTATATATTATGTTCTTAATTGTATATATTATGCATGACTCGACCCTCTGGCAGAAAGGCATTAGCCTAAGAGTTTTATCGAGCATAAATAAAGCCTAGTAGTGAATGTTGAGCAACTAAAGCCAACTTTCCCCCGGATGTAAAAATGACGTCACAATTGAGGGTGTGGCGCCATCTCTACACTATGGATGCAAGGGAGACAACTCGGGCATTGGGGGGTTATTGGGGGGGTGTGCATTGACAAAAAAAAAAAAAAAAAAGTTCCGGCAAAAAAAAAAAAAAAAAAATGTATTCATGCGCGGTGATGCGGTTTGGCCGCGGTTTTGGCGGTGATTCGGTCTCGGGAAAAAGCTTCCGCGGAGAAAAAGTAGTCCCTAGATAAAGTGGTCCGATGGGGTCGAGTGAGGTATCAAAGTGAAGCTTAGGTGAAGGGGCATCTAATGGGTTGGGTGTGGGGTTGACATATCGGCCTTCTGCGCATGCGCGGCGGCCGAAGGGTATGAAAATAGCCTTTTTGGAGCTATGGGAGCCCCTAGTTGACCGATGGGGTCGAGTGAGGTATCAAATTGAAGGTTAGGTGAAGGGGCATCTGATGGGCTGGGCGCGGGGTTGAACTATCGGCATTCTGCGCATGCGCGGAGGCCCAAGGGTATGAAAATAGCCTTTTTGGAGCTAGGAGATTGACTACTGGTCTAGTGGGGTCGAGTGAGGTATCGATGTGAAGCATTCGTGAAGGGGCATCTGATGGGCTGGGTGTGGGGTTGAAATATCGGCATTCTGCGCATGCGCGGTGGCCCAAGGGTATGGAAATAGCGGTTTTGGAGCTAGGGGAGTCCCTAATGGGCCAATGGAGTCGTATGAGGTATCAAAGTGAAGCATTCGTGAAGGGGCATCTGATGGACTGGGCGTGGGGTTGAAATATCGGCATTCTGCGCATGCGCGGTGACCCAAGGGTATGGAAATAGACGTTTGGAGCTAGGGGAGCCCCTAATGGTCCAATGGGGTCGAGTGAGGTATCAAAGTGAAGCATTCGTGAAGGGGCATCTGATGGACTGGGTGTGGGGTTGACATATCGGCCTTCTGCGCATGCGCGGTGGCCCAAGGGCATGAAAATAGCCTTTTTGGAGCTAGGGAGCCCCTAATGGTCCAATGGGATCGAGTGAGGTATCAAAGTGAAGCATTCATGAAGGGGCATCTGATGGACTGGGTGTGGGGTTGAATTAGGGTCATTCTGCGCATGCGCGGTGGCCCAAGGGTATGAAAATAGACGTTTTGGCATCTAGGGGAGCCCCTAATGGTCGAATGGGGTCGAGTGAGGTATCAACGTGAAGCCTAGGTGAAGGGGTATTTGATGGCTGGGTGGCTGCATGTAAAATTTTTCCTGAAAAAAAAATACGGAACACGGACTTTATCGAAAAACCTGGAAAAATGCCTATATGGGGTATGAGGGGTATATAGGTCGCCGGGCTTAACGGGGCTTGTCTATCAACAGAGTTATCTTCCCCTAGTTCCAGGGTGGGTGTATGTAAAAATTTTCCTGAAAAAATACGGAATACGGACTTTATCCTAAATTACGGGAAAATGCCTATATGGGGTATGGGAGGTATAGGACCATCCTGGGAAACGTACTTCTATACATTTGCGGTAGGGTTGTGGGGTCTCGTTTTACTCGTCTCGTCATTTAGAACATGATAGGAAGTGTCCCCGTGCGAATCGGTGAAATTTTTGAAAAAAGTCACCGAACCCCATATAGTCCCATACTGAGGGTATAGGATCAATGTTTGTCCCCCTGGGAAACGTACTTCTATACATTTGCGGTAGGGTTGTGGGGTCTCGTTTTACTCGTCTCGTCATTTAGAACATGATAGGAAGTGTCCCCGTGCGAATCGGTGAAATTTTTGAAAAAAGTCACCGAGCCCCATATAGACCCATACTGGGGTATAGGGTCAATGTTTATCCTACTGGGAAACCCACTTCTATACATTTGCGGTAGGGTTGTGGGGTCTCGTTTTACTCGTCTCGTCATTTAGAACACGATAGGAAGTGTTGCGGAGTGAATCGGTGAAATTTTTGAAAAAAGTCACCGAGGCCTGGGTAGGCCCATAGGCCTATACTGCATGGCTATGGGTGTATAGGCCCATACGGGGTGGACATGTTGGAGTCTAGGTGGGCCACTCATGGTCCAATGGGGTCGAGTGAGGTCTTATTTTGAAGCTCTCGTGGAGGAGCACTTGACTACACTAATGGTTCGTCCGTGTTCAATAGTCTGCGCATGCGCAGTCTGGCCGTAGTATAGAAAACAGGCATTTTGGGTGCTATGTAGGGGTGTGTTTGGGTTAGAGATGAGCTAATCACGGTTCGAATGGGTCGTGTGAGGTGTCAAAGTGAAGCTTGTGTGGGGTAGAGTCAGAATGGTGTGTTTTTGAATGCATGTCGCGTTAATCTGCGCATGCGCAGTTGGTTGTAGTAAGTAAAATGGCCATTTTGGGGCAGCGAAGGAAGTTATTTGGGGTCGAGATGGGCTAATCACGGTTCGAATGCGTCCTGAAAGGTGTCATCTTGTAGTTCTCGGGGTGTACACTCCGATTTGAGGGATGTTCGCGTCATCTGTGACGTCATCGGTGACGTCATCGGTACGAGTAGTAGCGAAAGTGGCCATTTTCGGGTAGTACATGAAGGTATTTGGGGTCGAGATGGGCTATTCACGGTTCGAATGCGTCCTGGAAGGTGTCATCTTGTAGTTCTCGGGGTGTACATTCCGATTTGAGGGATGTTCGCGTCATCTGTGACGTCATCGGTGACGTCATCGGTACGAGTAGTAGCGAAAGTGGACATTTTCGGGCAGTACATGAAGGTATTTGGGATCGAGATGGGCTATTCACGGTTCGAATGCGTCCTCGAAGGTGTCATCTTGTAGTTCTCGGGGTGTACATTCCGATTTGAGGGATATTCGCGTCATCTGTGACGTCATCGGTGACGTCATCGGTACGAGTAGTAGCGAAAGTGGACATTTTCGGGCAGTACATGAAGGTATTTGGGGTCGAGATGGGCTATTCACGGTTCGAATGCGTCCTGGAAGGTGTCATCTTGTAGTTCTCGGGGTGTACATTCCGATTTGAGGGGTGTCCGCGTCATCTGTGACGTCATTGATGACGTCATCGGTACGAGTAGTAGCGAAAGTGGACATTTTGTGGGTGCGTGAGGGTGAGTTTGGTGTAGAGATGCACCATCCTTAGTCCGAATGCGTCGTGTGAGGTGTCATTTTGTAGCTCTCGGGGTGTACATTCCGAATTGAGGCATGTCCGAAGCATCTGTGACGTCATCGATGACGTCATCAGTAGGAGTATTAGCGAAAGTGAGCCTTTTGGGGCAGTGCAGGAAGGTATTTGGTGTAGAGATGGACCATCCGCGTTGCGAATGCGTCGTGTGGGGTATCATGTTGTAGCTCTCGGAGTATAGACCCTGATTTCAGGGATATTTATAGCATCTGTGACGTCATTGGTGACGTCATTAGTACAAGTTGTAGCGAAAGTGGGCCTTTTTTTTAGCAGTGAAGGATGTTATTTGGTGTAGAGATGGACCATCCGCGGTCCAAATGGACCGTGTGAGGTGTCATCTTGTAGCAGCGCCCACCAACACCATTCTTAATGCTTCAACGCCCTGGTGAAATAGCTCAGAAGCTCTGATATTCCATGGAATTGTCACTAATTCTTCGAAATGCGGTGATGCCCGTCAACGCCCGTCGTTACACCTTAACACTCTAACATAACGCCATGATATAGACCAGAGAGAGAACAACAACAGCAACAACAACAAGGATGACACATGAGAGAACAACAACAACAAGAAGTTTTTTTCATATAGTTTATTTTCCCCAATGTTACATCACACCCACGCTGGGGGAGCCGCGTTGGGTATATTTACAATTCAAGAAGATTCTTATCCAATCAGAGGCCACCATTTGCATGTTTCATATTCGTTGCTGTCCGTTAGATGTATTCTTGTCCAATCAGAAGTCTCCATTTCAGAAAGTGCCATCTGAACCGTTTATTCTAATCATCGTCGGGCAGGCCAGGATACCGTTGAGGCAACATATCCTCAGATAGTTGTTTGCGCATTCTGAGTATCTATCAGTGCATGGGTGAATACTTTCATCCGATGGAGGTGGTGGTCAGTTTAACCACGAAGAACGCAACATTGGTCATTATCTCCACTATCCACTTGGTGTTACAATTCAAGAAGACTTGTCCAATCAGAGGCCACCATTTGCATCTGTCATATTCGTTCCTGTCCGTTAGATGTATTCTTGTCCAATCAGAAGTCTTCATTTCAGAAAGTTCCATCTTCGGCCATGTTCGCTTTGAACCGTTTATTCTAATCATCATCGGGCAGCCCAGGATACCGTTGAGGCAACATATCCTCAGATAGTTGCTTGTGCATTCTGAGTATCTATCAGTGCCTGGGTGAATACATTCACCCGATGGGTTGGTCGGTCAGCTTGGTCACGAAGAACGCAACATTGGTCACACTGTCCACTGTCCACTTGGTGTTGGGGCGTTGCAACCGGGCCCATTCCAAGGGATCCACGGTGTTCAGTTTCTCCAGCATCGTCTCTAGCGACATTCGGTTAATGATGGTAAACGGTTGGTCAAATACCTGGATGTTACTGCTCGGGTAAAAGTATCGGACTTGGACTGTCTCTTTATGCTGCAGCACATAACCAAACGCCGTAGTTTGATCTTTGAAGATGGCTTCTACGTAGCTACGTAGACGGGCGAGGTCGGTCAGTCGGAAATTGTAGATATCTTGAATAGGGCGATGACAGTGGAAACAGTGCCGTATCATGGACCAATGGCGCCGATAGATGTCACTCACTGGATGGGCGCCCTGTAAGAGATCGCTAGGAACATTTATGGGCTCGTCCAGAAAATGTTCGATGTTGTCAGGCGTATGACTCGAAACCGTAACGGTGGGGTCCGGCTGGATATCCAGGCCGTCCTGGACCGTGGGTATAGGCAGGCTCTTCGTCATCGCATCACCAGTGGCGTTCGTCTCTCCGGTTCATCTTCACTGGGTCTGACCTTCCGCGGCCCCTCTTTAGTGGAAAGTTGTCGCCCAAACCGTAGAGACGGGGCATGCATCAAACGTTGGTGCTGTCTAAACCGACTGGGTCGTTTGAAGAGTCGACCACAAACATTACATAGTACCGTCGCACCCGCGTGGAGTACCCTCTCATGACGCAGTAAATGATCCTTCCGATTGAATGACCGTGCGCAGATTATACAAGTATACCGGGCATCGTTGTGGATGGAGGCCTCGTGGCGTCGTAACTTATCTAGCCGAGTAAACAGCTTCTGGCAAGTTGTGCAAGTGAACATCTTGGTGGTTGACAGAGTGTCTGATGAAACGTCCAGGCCGCTTCCCTTTTATAGCACGCTAGTTGGTGATCTATTTTTAGCACACTCAGTTCAACTATCCCCAAGTCGAGGGCCGAGTCTTGACATCTTCCGTAACATCCGTGTCTCTTCGGTCACCTCCGTACCGTCAACGATCAACATGTAGACATATAGAGTATGTACGGCATGTTATGGTATTCATCAGTGCATGAGTGACGCATTCAGCCGATGGGAGTGGTCGGTCAGCTTGGTAACGAAAAACGTAACATTGGTCACACTCTCCACTGTCCACTTGGTGTTGGGGCGTTGGTGTTGGGCCCATTCCAAGGGATCCACGGTGTCCAGTTTCTCCAGCATCGTCTCTAGCGACACTCGGTTAATGATGGTAAACGGTTGGTCAAATACCCGGATGTTACTGCTCGGGTAAAAATATGGGACTTGGACTGTCTCTTTATGCTGCAGCACATAACCAAACGCCAGATTCAATTTGAAGGCCGTAGTTTGATCTTTGAAGATGGCTTCTACGTAGCTACGTAGGCGGGCGAGGTCGGTCAGTCGGAAATTGTAGATATCTTGAATAGGGCGATGACGGTAGAAACAGTGCCGGATCATGGGCCAATGGCGCCGATAAATGTCACTCACTGGATGGTCTTCGTGTAACAGATCGCTGGGAACATTTATGGCTTCGTCCACGAAGTGTACTTTGCCCTCCACGTCGTACAAAAATCTGGCCCAAGGTCTTGTCGTCGGAATTTGACTGTTGAATTAGGGCGACATCATCATCGGCCCTCGTGCGATGGGTGGGAGTTCCCCTGTTTCGATATTGATGCCTACGGGCTCTTCTATCTGCAAACGTGGCTGCGGAACAGGGTGTCGTGTGCGTTGGTGTCGCAGCAACTGACTGGTCAGTTTGAAAAGCCGACCACATTCTTCGCATGGACGCTTGGGTACCCCATGGCGTGCACGTGTGTGGCGCTGTAAATGATCCGGGCGCTGAAACGACAGTGTACATATCGTACAGTTATACCGGGCGGTTCCTTCGTGCTTGGTAGCCTCATGGCGGCGCAAGTCGTGCAGACGAGTGAATGATTTCGAGCACGTAGTACAAGTGAACATCTTGGTAGTTGACAGAGTGTCTGATGAAACGGCCAGACCGCTTCCCTTTTATAGCACGCTAGCTGATATCATGTTCGGGCACTTCCGTGTCTCTTCGGATGTAAAAGTCCCCGGATGTAAAAGTGCCCGAATGTTTACGAATGTTCCACCATTCCAGACTTCTATCAGGTCCATGTCCAGAAGCTCTCATACGCCGCCATTTTGGAGCCGCCATGTTGAATCCGCCATTTGGGAACCGCCATCTTGGATATGTCCCATAATGCACCGGGTCAAAACACTCGCTTCTGATTGGACGAGAGCTCTGTGACGGATTTTAAATACTCGCTTCTGTTTGGTGTACGTCGCTAAAGGTGACCGGAACTGACCTTTGACCCCGGCGCGCGCGGTGTAAAGGTTTCCACCGCGGTGCGGTGGAGACCTTTGCGC
>JAVTVY010013553.1:0-54472 GCA_036873755.1 Hanleya hanleyi
AAATTGTCGAATATAGCATTGCCACAGGTTGAATGACACAATTGGGAATACGGTATGGATGAATGACTGTCACTTTAGGGACCATTCAAAATTTATCTTGAGGGGGAAATGGATTGGAGGATCCAAGTTATATGTGCCCCCCCCCCACTTTCCTGCTATGAAGTTGTCAATGCCCCCCCCCCCCTTGCCTCATACCATATATACAGATGATCCCCCCCCCTCCACAGCCCCACTACAACAAGAACTATTAGATTCTCACACAGCCCATCCAAAATTAGCTGCAATCCGCTTTCCTCTTTGGTGGCATGGCATGCTTTTTTAATGTATGTTTGGGATATTGGTGTTTGGCGCACGTTTCAGTATAAAAATTGTCTGAAGGTAAAAAGTGGTTGAAAGAAGAAAGGCGAAGGGCAACGCCGTCCATAAGAATGCCAAGTACACGTGCACCCATTTAAAAAAAAACACGAACGGTTGATTTGAAGTTATTCAGCAGAAATTTGAGTGGAAAAAGTATCCGTACTACCCTGCATTGCAGATGGTAATTTAGCTCATTCCTCACTGTGCATTTCCTCTGCAGCTATTCAACACGGTACCTGGCTGAGCGGATTAACTCTGTCTGGCTTATATGCCTCCCCCCCCCCAACTTTAACTATGACTGTTTTTATCCACTGCTAACAGGGCTAGGGGATGAACTTTGACCCCATCAAGGACCAATCATGTTAAGCCGTACATGTGTGAAAATGATGTCTGCATTGAGAATGCAGACTGTTGAAATGTTGCAGTGATATACCGGGCAAAGTAAACTGTAATATAATTTATTAACCACTGTTTTGCAGGGATTTTTTCTGTACTGGCTGTGCCTGTCATGTTGTTGCAGCTAATTGTTAATAGGGTTATAGCGGTTAAGCCATGAAGCATAATTTACATCATGTTTGGAAAACTGCAGCGCATCATGGATGGGATTGGGAAAAGTATATTTGTCTTTCGTTGTATTTTTTTGGGGAGCGGGGGGTACATGTAGCTAATTTCCACAGCTACTCATTTTATCGTAGCTATATGTTGAAAGCATATCCGCTTTCTTAATGGTTTGAGGAACATCTAAAAAGTGCCCTTATTCTTCCCTTTGCACCCTTTTTAACATTGTTCCCTTCAAGAGAATGGTGCGGCATACGTATATAATTAATTTGACCGCCAGCTAATATTTACGGATTGAAATCACTTTCGCATCTCCAAGATTCAAAGTTTTGAGATAGCCCCCGACCTCGTAAACTCTTAGCATGCGCAGAGCCGGGAAATGGTGCGACAATAATTGCAGCATGTTGTGCAAACATTAGTAGCTGTTCTGTTTATTCTGCATGTTTAACCTGGGAACATGCTATCTGTAACCTGATAGGATATATACATTGGGCTGCACGGCCACCTTGTACAGGTACCTGTATATGTTTACCTGAATGCTAATCAGAATTCAACCCCACTCAAGTTTATGGTAAAAAATCAGCCAGTGAATGTAATAAAGGACCTGGCATGGCTTAGTGAGGTTTCGGCCCCACGAGGTGCCAGTTCGAGTGCCGAAAATAAAATATAACATATGAAAGAAAGTCGTCAGTAATTATCCAAGATAACACAACCATGTTGTATGCTCAGAGAAATTATGGAACACTGAGACTTTCGGTTCCTGGATTACAGCATGTTGAAGTATACATTTGTGCTAAATCGTCAATTTGGAGGTGAAAACAGCACCCGTTTCTCTCTGTAAATATATCCAGTCCGGAACCAAAATAAACTTATTTGTTCTGTCAATACGTTTTCGTTGTCCAAAGATGGGTTTGGTTCTGACCTGGCTTCATATTTTTACAAAGAGAAACAGGTGCTGGTTTTACCTCGGAACAAATGCACCCACGTGTCTCATAATTTGTCTGAGCATACAACATGGTTGTGTTTGCTTTGGTAACTGAGGAATTTCTTTATACATAATATTTAATTTTCGACATTCAAACTGCACCTCATGGGGCCAAATCCTCGCTAAACCGTGCAAGGTCCTTTCATTATACCTTTTTACCCCCCCCCCACGTGTAAAGTAATCTTTCTTTTTGGCACTTAAACCACACCTCACTCTGGCTGAATCCTCACCAAAACGTACAACGTCCTATCATTACCCACAATGTTTTGGAGTAAGATTTCAATTCTTCATGTTCTTGTGATCATGTTATTAGATTACGTGGTCATTTCCACATAAATGTTGCACGGTCAAAAAGCAGAAGCTCATGGATCAGTCAGATTGATCTTTATTTTCTGGGTCATTGGGTCACATTGATCCATTTTTCACAAATTTAGAATTAATATCTAGGCTAACTTACATCAGCCACACATCTGGTCATGGGCTACAGCTAAAATTGACCTTGGATATTGTTATTATGCAGAAATATCCATGTTGTGTTATGTTGTTACCACCAGATTTCAAGAATAGCTACATGTATGCTCAAACTCTGAAACCGTTGGTTCTTGCTTTTTGTTGTTGAACCGTATAAAATGTAAATTCCATCTACATCTTCAGATTTGAAGATGTTTTAAATTTAGATATAGTCATACAGGAGACATATCTTCTTTTTCCAGACTGAAATCACAAGCAAACCAGTCTGGTTGTGTCAAAGTAGATGAAGATCTTCGTGGTAATAATGGTAAGCCACATGCTTTGCATATTGCTTGTTAATCTTTTATTAGCTAAAACATAGAGCCTTGGGATTTCTTTATTGAGCCCACACTGAAAGTGTGGAGCTGTAATCAAAATGATATCAGTGGGTGTCCCTCTCCTTGTCCAAGCACATGGAAGACAAAATGTGAAGCATTGTGTCCATGCACTGGTAGTATGTGAGAGCAACTACCTATATTAAACATAATGGTCCACTTATAAGAAAAAACTATTGAAGGGTTTTCTGTATTTTAATTTAAATAATTTGTTTCACTTCAAGATTTAAGCTGACGACAGTGAGTGGGAGAAAGAGTATTCTCTTACACCAGGTGGAAGATTGAAAGATCTAACCTGTCTAATAGAGAATTCCTGTGGTTCCTCTGAAGCATCTGATGTTTTTCCATATTTTGGAGTAAGTATGCAAAATATACATCCCAAATGTGTGGAATTATCCAAAGAAATGAAATTCTCAAAGTTATTACATGACAGACTTATTTTCAAATGGTAATTCTCTGTCCTTTCTATGCATGTGTATCGACTTCACCGACTTCCTACTAGCTAGTATGCTAGTCATTGCACAAAGCGAGCACTATAATTGCACTCCAATAGTTTAACCAAAACTGAAAATGTAATATAGCACTCGATCGCCAATGGCGATTGAATAATTTTCAAACATTGGAGGTTATCGATGTTGGTAAACAGTGCCGCAAGTTAATTGGTCAAGAAAATGTTTTTCTGGTTACAAAAATGTTCCGGATTATCAAAAGTTTCTTGAAAACGCCTTCTCAAACTGTTTCAGTTCAGTTAATTTTGATTGCCTGTAAATGTGTTGTTTTCCTCTAAAATGGCCTGAGCCCAGGCCCAGTCAATGGGCTAATAGCACCCTCAGAACCCCTAGCTTTGAGGTTTGGGATTAGAACCTCCAGAACATTTCTAGATACTGCGATGATTTGTCACCTTATAGTTGTTACCACCATACCTCAAGAGCGACTTTTCCTGGAAGCACTAAATTTACCTCTTCATGCTTGTGGTCAAAAAGCAGAAGCTCATGGATCAGTCAGATTGATCTTTATTTTCTGGGTCATTGGGTCACATTGATCCATTCTTCACAAATTTAGAATTAATATCTAGGCTAACTTACACCAGCCACACATCTGGTCATGGGCTACAGCTAAAATTGACCGTGGATATTGTTATTATGCAGAAATATCCATGTTGTGTTATGTTGTTACCACCAGATTTCAAGAATAGCTACATGTATGCTCAAACTCTGAAACCGTTGGTTCTTGCTTTTTGTTGTTGAACCGTATAAAATGTAAATTCCATCTACATCTTCAGATTTGAAGATGTTTTAAATTTAGATATAGTCATACAGGAGACATATCTTCTTTTTCCAGACTGAAATCACAAGCAAACCAGAGTCTGGTTGTGACTCAAAGTAGATGAAGATCTTCGTGGTAATAATGGTAAGCCACATGCTTTGCATATTGCTTGTTAATCTTTTATTAGCTAAAACATAGAGCCTTGGGATTTCTTTATTGAGCCCATACTGAAAGTGTGGAGATCTGTAATCAAAATGATATCAGTGGGTGTCCCTCTCCTTGTCCAAGCATATGGAAGACAAAATGTGAAACTTTTTTTTACAACGCTAATTTTCAGCTGAGCCCCACCCGACTCTATCGCCGTATGTATTTTGTGATTTGGGTTGTTAACTTTTGTCAGAGGAAAGGAGACTATGAGAAACCCTCTTTTGGTCATGTGACAAAATAAGTGAACTCTGTTTGGCGAATACTGGCTGTAGCCCTGCTTTTTCAAAAAGTGCTATCTGCTTACACATTTATATATTATAACATCCGGACGGCTGTTGAACAATTAACAAGTTTGTCAAACATGGCAGCGATCCAGTCAATAATACAGTGAGCTGTGACATGGACCCCTTTCACAAACATTCGGATACAGAAAAATGTTTGACCACAATCTGACACCACGCCTACCCTAGAAATTATGTTCCATGAGGGATTGAGACCTTGTAATGTTGTGTGAGTTAAGCAAGATAACTTTTTATGAGCTGCTCCTTGACTAATAAGCTTGGTTTTGTTCATAATTTTCTGTTTGTTGTTCCCAATCCTTTTCGTTCGATCTCTGGCTTCTCTTCACTAGTCGCACTGACATGCAATTTGATTCTTTTTCAAATCTAGGGAGAGTGACCAGACCAGAAAGAAAATGTGTTACTGATGAAAAGGCACTGGAAACAATACCTGAGAATGCTAAATGGCAAAGGTAGTTTGCCTATTTGCACCAATCTGACACCACACATCATTAAGGAACAATAGTCTGTCAAAATCAATGAGATCGACCTATTTTCTGTGTCACTGGGTCAGTGTTAGTCCATTTGTCACAAAGTGTTTGTTACCACTATGCCTCAAGACTGATGAGACCTAGGCTTACTGAACTTACACCAGACACCTATCTTGTCATGGTCTACAGCAAAAACTCATTGAAGTATTGTCATCTTGTACCTACGCACATCCGTCTGTTTCTCAGTACCACATAGGAGCACTAAATTTGCATCCACATGCATGTGGTCAAGAAACATATTGAAAATCAGTGAGATTGACCCATTTTTAGCTCATCTGGGCCGAAGGCCCGATGGGCTTATGTCATGGCCTGACTGTCCGTCGTCCATCGTGCGTCGTCCGTCGTGCGTCGTCCGTTGTGCGTAAACATCTTCTTCTCTGAAACCGCTACTTTGTGGATCTTCCTCAAATTTGGTACACAGGTTCCCCTTGGGGTCTAGTTGTGCAAGATACCTTTTCTGCTCTGATTCGAACATCCAATATGGCCACCAGGTGGCCATCTTGGATTTCCATATGAAACTTCGTTATCGTGATTTATGAGGAAGTACTGCATGGATCTTTCTCAAATTTGATACACAGGTTCCCCTTAGTGTCTAGTTGTGCAAGATATTTTTGTGGTCTGATTCAGAAATCCAATATGGCCACCAGGCGGCCATCTTGGATTTCGAGATGAAACATTGTTATCTCGATTTCTCAGGAAGTACTGCATGGGTCTTTCTCAAATTTGGTACAGAGGTTCCCCTTGGGGTCTAGTTGTGCAAGATACAATTTGTGGTCTAATTGAAAAAATCAATATGGCCACAAGGCGGCCATCTTGAATTTCGGCCCGATGGGCTTATGTCATGGCCTGACTGTCCGTCGTCCGTCGTCCGTCGTCCATCGTGCGTCGTCCGTCGTGCGTCGTCCGTTGTGCCGTAAACATCTTCTTCTCTGAAACCGCTTGGCCGATTAAGCTGAAACTTGGCATGCATGTTCCCCCCAATGAGTACACCAGAATTTGTTCATGCCGTGTCGATACGATTTTAAATATGGCCGCCATGGCGGCCATCTTGAATTTGCCATTGAAACATTGTTATCACGATTTCTCAGGAACTGCTGCATAGATCTTTCTCAAATGTGGTACACAGGTTCCCCTTGGGGTCTAGTTGTGCAAGATACCTGTTGTGGTCTGATTCACAAATCCAATATGGCCACCAGGCGGCCATCTTGGATTTCCCCATGAAACATTGTTGTTGCAATTTCTCAGGAACTACTTTGTGGATCTTCCTCAAATTTGGTACACAGGTTCCCCTTGGGGTCTAGTTGTGCAAGATACCTTTTCTGCTCTGATTCGAACATCCAATATGGCCACCAGGCGGCCATCTTGGATTTCCATATGAAACTTTGTTATCGTGATTTATGAGGAAGTACTGCATGGATCTTTCTCAAATTTGATACACAGGTTCCCCTTAGTGTCTAGTTGTGCAAGATACTTTTGTGGTCTGATTCAGAAATCCAATATGGCCACCAGGCCGCCATCTTGGATTTCGAGATGAAACATTGTTATCTCGATTTCTCAGGAAGTACTGCATGGATCTTTCTCAAATTTGGTACAGAGGGGTCTAGTTGGGGTCTAGTTGTGCAAGATACAATTTGTGGTCTATGGAAAAATCCAATATGGCCACCAGGTGGCCATCTTGAATTTGCCAGTGAAATCTTGTCATCATTATTTTTCGTTAACTACTGCATGGATCTTTCTCAAATTTGGTACACGGGTTCCTCTTGGGGGTCTAGTTGTGCAAGATACCTTTTCTGCTCTGATTCGATCATCCAATATGGCCACCAGGCGGCCATCTTGGATTTCCCTATGAAACTTCGGTATCGTGATTTATCAGGAAGAACCGCATGGATCTTTCTCAAATTTGATACACAGGTTCCCCTTGGGGTCTAGTTGCGCAAGATACAATTTGCGGTCTGATTGAAAAATCCAATATGACCACCAGGCGGCCATCTTGGATTTCCAGATGAAACATTATCGCGATTTCTCAGGAACTACTGCATGGATCGTTCTCAAATTTGGTACAGAGGTTCCCCTTGGGGTCTAGTTGCGCAAGATACAATTTGTAGTCTGATTGAAAAATCCAGTATGGCCACCAGGCGGCCATCTTGGATTTCCAGATGAAACATTGTTATCGTGATTTCTCAGGAACTACTGCATGGATCTTTCTCAATTTTGGTACAGAGGTTGCCCTTGGGGTCTAGATGTGCAGGATACCATATATGGTCTGATTGAAAAATCCAATATGGCCACCAGGTGGCCATCTTGGATTTCTCCATGAAATTTTGCTATTGTGAATTCTTAGGATATTACTGCATGGATGTTGATACACAGATTCCCCTTGTGGTCCAGTTGTGCAAGATACCTTTTTTTGGTTCATTTCGAAAATCCAATATTGCCGCATCTTGAATTTCCCATGAAACTTTATCATAAAATCTCAGGAAATAACTGCATGGATCATGGATTGTTCAGGGGGGACAACACAAGTTAGAAACTCATCTATTGCAGTTCTTTAGTAAACATTTCTCACAGCTACTTTCTCCAGTTACAGACAGATGACCTACAGTGCCGTGGCACTATCTTTTACATCTTCGCAGACAGATGGGGGTATGTCTTGGTTAGGCCATACCTCACCAGAAATGTCCTGTTACATCTCATTGCCATCGTAACAACCCAGTCGCACATATTTCGTCTCCCCCTGGTGCATATACCCACAAAATATTGGAATCGTAGCTAAGGTTAAAAACTGTCCAATGTACTGTCCGGACACGAAGTGGACAGATGGACGAACGACTGCAATCACATAATAAAAATTGGTTCTGGTTATTGCTTATACAGCTTAATGACAATCACACATTATATTTTGGTATAATTGCCTTTATTCTGTAACCTTCAATTACAATCATGAATTTGCAGCTTGACCTCCTGTGAAATCGACTATGTTGCCATTTTGTTCAGGGGAGACAACGCAAGTTAGAAACTCATCTATTGCAGTTCTTCAGTAAAAATTTCTTGCAGCCACTTTCTCCAGTTATAGCCAGATGAGCGTTACAGTGCCGTGGCACTATCTTTTCTAGGTCACCAGGTCAACCTATTTACATATCTTCAAGACAGCGGGGTAATTAGCACTTTGCATGTTTAGATATGTATGAGTTCATTTCTTGTAAAATTCAGGTACGTTTTTGTTGACTACCTACGTCAACTAAGCTTGATCTCATGGAGACACCACCTGACCTATATATAATTGTGCTCTTTGAGAAAACCCTAACAGAGCCTTTGACAATGAAAATATTCACAAAATCAGCACCCATCTGCCATAGCGAAGAGATATAACCAGCTATCAGTTGGCCGAGAGAACAATAGGCTCAGCCGAGTAAACATATTGAGTCTGTGTATGAAATCACCAGTCCCTGCATCACTTTAGTACCAGGGCAGATATATCACTTTGGTGAGATAGTGCATAGTATGGCTGCATGCATATGACTTTCATTGCTACATTATATTGTAATATTGTTAAGGATTATGTGGTATTATACTTTTTCGGTATGTAATTTTTTGTCTATAATTACAATCAGTTGTGAAATATTTCTCCATTTTCAGACTGTCAAAGACTGTCAAAGAGTTATGAGGAGAAATGTAGCTCTGATCATGCAGATAGTGATTCTGATATAACAGTAGTTGAGGAGTCAGATGATGCATATAAGCCTCATTCAGACATATCCGATAGTGAAACAGGTAATGGATTTTTGACCATGCATGATCTTAGAAACTTGATCCTACCCTATTACATCCTTGTGCTGAGTTTGGGTATGATGGGTCCTCTGTTGATGTGTAAGTCCTCCATGTGCAGGACAAAGTTGTGTTGAAAATCTGACCGAAAATAACCTGACTGCTGCGTTGGTCCTCTGTTGATGTCCAACTCCTAAGTTTGCTGGATAAAGGACAGTGCTGAACATTCAACAATATAAATAGAAAATTGGTTCACATGTGAAGAGTTGAAAACTCATTGCCACTAATAATTAAACCCACTAAGGGCGTTTTGTTTTAGCTCGGCCTCTCCTGTCTTTTAATCCTTTATAATAAGTGCTTGGTTTACAACAAATTGCAATAGTAGCAGATCTTTCATCACATTCTGTAGATGTTCTTATAACGGGGCCCTATCATTTATATAGGGATATAGGACGAGAATCCCCCCCATTAGGTGCCAAATATGATTTATTACTTTTGAAAGAAATTTTTCAGTTATTATAGAAAACACAACCACACATGTTGTATGCTCAGAGAAATTATGGGGCATTAGGACTTAAATAGCAGCATGTTAAGTGGTGCGTTTGTGCTACCGGGTAAATCATTAATTTTTAGGTGAAAACAGCACACCCTTTTCTCTGTAAACAGATGAAGCCAGTCCAGAACCAAATCCGTCTTTGGACAACAAATACATATTGATATGACAAATATTTCGGTATAAAGTTTATTTTGGTTCTGGACTGGCTTCATATGTTTACAGACATGACAGAGAGAATCGCATGCTGTTGTCACCTCGAAATTGATGATATAACACATTAATGCATCGCTTCAACATGCTGTTATTCGAAAATCCCAAGTCCTAATGACTCATAATTTTTCTGAGCATACACTGTGGTTGTGTTCTCTGTGATGACTATCATAAACTGGAAAGCTTCTATCACATGTAATACATGTATATCATTTTTGGCACTCAAACTGTACCTCGTGGGGGCCAAATCCTCACTAACTGTACCTCGTGGGGGCCAAATCCTCACTAACTGTACCTCGTGGGGGCCAAATCCTCACTAACTGTACCTCGTGGGGGCCAAACCCTCACTAACTGTACCTCGTGGGGGCCAAATCCTCACTAACTGTACCTCGTGGGGGCCAAATCCTCACTAACTGTACCTCGTGGGGGCCAAATCCTCACTAACTGTACATCGTGGGGGCCAAATCCTCACTAACTGTACCTCGTGGGGGCCAAATCCTCACTAACTGTACCTCGTGGGGGCCAAATCCTCACTAACTGTACCTCGTGGGGGCCAAATCCTCACTAACTGTACCTCGTGGGGGCCAAATCTCACTAACTGTACCTCGTGGGGGCCAAATCCTCACTAACTGTACCTCGTGGGGGCCAAATCCTCACTAACTGTACCTCGTGGGGGCCAAATCCTCACTAACTGTACCTCGTGGGGGCCAAATCCTCACTAACTGTACCTCGTGGGGGCCAAATCCTCACTAACTGTACCTCGTGGGGGCCAAATCCTCACTAACTGTACCTCGTGGGGGCCAAATCCTCACTAACTACCTCGTGGGGGCCAAATCCTCACTAACTACCTCGTGGGGGCCAAATCCTCACTAACTACCTCGTGGGGGCCAAATCCTCACTAACTGTACCTCGTGGGGGCCAAATCCTCACTAACTGTACCTCGTGGGGGCCAAATCCTCACTAACTGTACCTCGTGGGGGCCAAATCCTCACTAACTGTACCTCGTGGGGGCCAAATCCTCACTAACTGTACCTCGTGGGGGCCAAATCCTCACTAACTGTACCTCGTGGGGGCCAAATCCTCACTAACTGTACCTCGTGGGGGCCAAATCCTCACTAACTGTACCTCGTGGGGGCCAAATCCTCACTAACTGTACCTCGTGGGGGCCAAATCCTCACTAACTGTACCTCGTGGGGGCCAAATCCTCACTAACTACCTCGTGGGGGCCAAATCCTCACTAACTACCTCGTGGGGGCCAAATCCTCACTAACTGTACCTCGTGGGGGCCAAATCCTCACTAACTGTACCTCGTGGGGGCCAAATCCTCACTAACTACCTCGTGGGGCCAAATCCTCACTAACTACCTCGTGGGGGCCACTAACTCCTCATGGGGGCCAAATCCTCACTAACTGTACCTCGTGGGGGCCAAATCCTCACTAACTGTACCTCGTGGGGGCCAAATCCTCACTAACTACCTCGTGGGGGCCAAATCCTCACTAACTGTACCTCGTGGGGGCCAAATCCTCACTAACTACCTCGTGGGGGCCAAATCCTCACTAACTACCTCGTGGGGGCCAAATCCTCACTAACTGTACCTCGTGGGGGCCAAATCCTCACTAACTACCTCGTGGGGGCCAAATCCTCACTAACTGTACCTCGTGGGGGCCAAATCCTCACTAACTACCTCGTGGGGGCCAAATCCTCACTAACTACCTCGTGGGGGCCAAATCCTCACTAACTGTACCTCGTGGGGGCCAAATCCTCACTAACTGCACCAGGTTCTTTGCTTCTATGGACTCCTATTGAAAGTGTTTTTGTTATAATCCTTTGTAGATGAGGTTTCCACTAAAGAAATGAAAATGAAAGTTGATGGAAAATATGAACAAAGCTTCCAGGTAGGGCACCCTTTGTTTTTATTTCATGTCTGTTGATATTGCCAGGCATTTAGTTTCCTACATAACCATATCCTGTCACTATACAAGAAATTGAAGCTTCAATTCTATCTGCAATTGTATTGCCACAATACAGTGAAATAAATGGTCTAATTTTGAGGACTGTTTTTTCCCCTTCCACTTTCAGTGGACTTTTCCTCATCCAGACAATAATTCAAGAAGGATTGAACCAATTCACTAAAACTTGTTTGTCATGAGTGAGCGGATGGTTGCAATTGCTTTTCAGCAACTGCGTAATCCGATATGGCTGCTGCGGCTGCCATCTTGAATTTCTCTCCACTGATCTGTAGTCTCGTCAATAACTTGAGAACGAGTGGGCAGATTGACTTCAAACTTTGGCAGTGGCTCAACATCACTGAGAGGTTCAAATTTTGTGGTCCAGTATGTTGCCTGCTGCCATCTTTGAATATTGGCCACCTAGCTCTAGTCATATTGTAGGTCCCATCAGTGGGACAATCACATGGATTGGAGAATGCTTAAGGAATTCCAAACCATTTCAAGACCCAAAAGTGGGAGATCCTGGGCGTTCAAACCCGGGCCGGGTCATACCAAAGACTAAAAAACTGGCACTTGGTGCTTTCTCTCTTGGTGCTGGGCATTGAGAATAGACCAAGAACTGATTAATTGGCCAGGTGTCAGGATAATGTTACCGGATGGGATGCCGTGTCAGATGTGCTCTCTGCTGGCACGGTTTCTCCAGTGTGGCAACGCTATAAAAATGGCGGCATTAATTCCACTCTGTCGCAAGCAGGCACCATTGCTGATATAGCTGGAATATTGCTGAAAAGCAGCGTTAAATACATACTCCATAAGGAGAAGATGTCCCTCTGAAAAATGATGTCATTCTCGTAGAGTATGGGATCAGTCACTTCTTAAGTGGGCATAGTGATGGTGGGGAAAGTTACATGTATCTCCTGAAAAGATTTGTCTTCATTATGTACAGAGCATTCTTTTTTGTATCATTACTCACTTTTTTTTACTTAAACCGTTCCATACCATCGGTTTGATCACCCATTATTCAAAGGTCAATGAAGGTTGATATAATGAAGGGACTTCTTTTGTTAAGTCTGTTCCATAAAATATTGATGTATGTATGAACATTGTATATTATAACACATCGGCAGTGCATCATTGCATACAGCCTAGTTTGAGATCTTACTTCAGTTCTACAACTTGCTGTATGCAGCAGTGTATGAGACTTGGCTATTTGGAACAACCTAGTAACAATCGAAAATAGCTCAAAACGGTTGGCACATACATTTTTATATATCACGACACTGAAACTCTGTAGGGTGATTGCCTCATTAAACATGTTAAATTTAAATTGCATATCTCCCCATTTACAGGTCACCAGAGTAAGAAGGGTGAGCCAAGGTTCAGGTCTGCAGGTGCGAAACCTGAAGATGCTGAGAAGAAAGAACGTAGACCCTGGACTGCAGATGAGAAAAGTGCTGTCAAGAGGCAACTGGGGAAATGTATTCGGCTGCTACAGGTGCCAGGAAAACGTGCTTGTGAGGATGCCATAGCAAAAGAAGCGGCATTGAGTCGAAGACCCTGGCAACAAATTAAGTTTTGTGTGAAAAACATCATTAGCTCTAAGAAAGCATACAAAGAATTCAATATTGTCCGTTAGCATACATTTAGTACAATGTAGCAAACGTATTCAACATTTATGAATACTCAGTCGCAAAATTTAACCTAGCGTAAAAATCCAGACATTTTGCCGCCCTCCTCTCATTGCATACATTCTACTTGAATGCTCTCTTATGCTGCGATCGAGGTCCCATACTGTCTGCAAATGGTATGGGGACAGTTTGGGAAAGGTGTATGTATAGTGGTTAGCTGTACTGTAGCATGTCAAAAGAAAGCCATAGTTACACTGTAAATCGAAAACTTGGCTCATCTCATCATTCTCGTGTTACCGTTATTTCCGTTCCAATTTGTCTTCCATTTTCCACCCTAAAAGTAGTCTCGTACAAGGTAGGCCATGAAGGTGAAGGTACATGATGTAGTATGAGTGCTTGTGTATGAGGATGGATCATGTGGTAATGTAGATAAAATACTCGTTAATTAGAGCATTTCCATACTGTCGTCATGATCATCTCCATCTCTGTTTCTGCCATTCCAAACATCAATATCTTGAGAATCTTACAGAATAGTACACAAGTGGTATAACTCCGAAAGGTCATGTTGACTGATGCATATTTCAGCCCTTATTTTGTCATCCTCAGTAAAGTAAATCTAGTACATGTATACACATTCTCGACAATAGGGCGAGAAGGGGAGAGTAGGCATGAGTATACGGAGAATCGGTAGACAAAGTAAACTAAAACAATTAGAGTATGTACCAGTCCGAATGAATATAATGTGCATGTATTAAAACATATACATGTACCTACAGATAAAACAATTATTTGAAAAGTAAGGGGTATTTGTAGGTACATGTATACGTTTTAATACATGCGCATTATATTCATTCAGACTCTCTGTATCTCTACCGATTCTCTGTATACTCATGCCTATTCTCCCCTTCTCGCCCTATTGTTGTGATGCCCTTTGTGAACTGTGTTCATATATCTTGTTACGCACGCTTAGAACTTTACTGAGGATGGCAAAATAAAGGCCAAAATATTTAGAGTCAACAAGAAGTTTTCTCTTTTTGGAGTTACACTACTAGTGTACTATGTAAAACTCAAGAATGGTACAAATGGATACTTGCAGACTTTTTCATCAAACTTTTTGTATTATTCTCCTACATGTAGGCCTGAGGATTTTACTGTTTGTATTTTTGTGGCTTTAGTTGGCCACCAGGTGGTGCTGTTGCCCCGAGCATGTAGATGTGAATCTCGGTTGTGTTAATGTAGTTAAAATACTTGTGCGGATCGCATACTCATTAATGTAGATTTCATGCTCGTTAATGTAGATCAGTACTTGTGAATGTGGATTGTGTGTTAATTTAGATTAAATACTCTTGTGAGTTGCATACTCATTAATGTAGATCGAGTGCTGGTGAATATGGATCGACTGTGTTGATGAAGATTAAATACTCTTGTGGGTCGCATACTGATTAATGTAGGTCGAGTGCTGGCAAATATGGATTGACGGTGTTGAAGATTAAATACTCTTGTGGGTCACGTACTCATTAATGCAGATCGACTGCTGGAGAATATGGATTGACGGCGTTGATGATTAATTACTCTTGTGGGCCGCATATTCATTAATGTAGATCGAGTGCTGGTGAATATGGATCGACTGTGTTGATGAAGATTAAATACTCTTGCGGGTCGCATACTGATTAATGTAGGTCGAGTGCTGGCAAATATGGATTGACGGTGTTGAAGATTAAATACTCTTGTGGGTCACGTACTCATTAATGCAGATCGACTGCTGGAGAATATGGATTGATGGTGTTGATGAAGGTTAAATACTCTTGTGAGTCGCATATTCATTAATGTAGGTCTAGTGCTGGCAAATATGGATTGACTGTTGATGAAGATAAAATACTCATGTACGTGAGTCGCATACTCATTAATGTAGGTCGAGGGCTGGTGAATATGGATTGACGGTGTTGAAGATTAATTACTCTTGTGGGTCGCGTACTCATTAATGTAGGTCGAGTACTGGCAAATATGGATTGACAGTGTTGAAGATTAAATGCTCTTGTCGGGCGCATACTCATTAATGTAGGTTGGGTGCTGGTGAATGGATTGGCTTGATGAAGATTAAATACTCTTGTGGGCCGCGTACTCATTAATGTAGGTCGAGTTCTGGTGACTATGGATTGACGGCGTTGATGATTAAATACTCTTGTGGGTCGCATACTCATTAATGTAGGTCGAGTTCTGGTGACTGGATTGACGGAGTTGATGATTAAATACTCTTGTGGGTCGCAAACTCAATAATGTAGGTCGAGTTCTGGTGACTGGATTGACGCTGTTGATGATTAATTACTCTTGTGGGCCACGTACTCATTAATGTAGGTCGGTTCTGGTGACTGGATTGACAGTGTTGATGATTAAATACTCTTGTGGGCTGCGTACTCATTAATGTGGGTCGGTTCTGGTGACTGGATTGACAGTGTTGATGATTAAATACTCTTGTGGGCCGCGTACTTATTAATGTAGGTCGAGTTCTGGTGACTGGATTGACAGTGTTGATTAAACACTCTTGTGGGTCGCATACTCATTAATGTAGGTCGAGTTCTGGTGACTGGATTGACGGCGTTGATGATTAATTACTCTTGTGGGCCGCGTACTCATTAATGTAGGTCGGTTCTGGTGACTGGATTGACAGTGTTGATGATTAAACACTCTTGTGGGCCGCGTACTCATTAATGTGGGTCGAGTTCTGGTGACTGGATTGACAGCGTTGATGATTAAATACTCTTGTCGGTCGCATACTCATTAATGTAGGTCGAGTTCTGGTGACTGTGGATTGACGGTTTTGATGATAAAATACTCTTGTGGGCCGCTTACTCATTAATGTAGGTCGAGTTCTGGTGACTATGGATTGACGGCGTTGATGATTAAATACTGTTGTTGGTCGCGTACTCATTAATGTAGGTCGAGTTCTGGTGACTGGATTGACGACGTTGATGATGAAATACTCTTGTGGGTTGCGTACTCATTAATCATGTTAATGTAGATCGAGTGCTGGCGAATATGGATTGACAGTGTTGAAAATTAAAGACTCGTGTGGGTCGCGTACTCGTTAATGTAAATTGAGTACTTGTGAATGTGGATGGACTCTCATTTGTGGTATCATGAATTTAGACTGGGTACATGCTTCTTGAGCACACCATATTGGCTCTTGTTTGAACAATGATGTACAATCAGTCCTGCCATTGCTCCATATTGTACATGTTATATGCAGTTGATGGGCTATAACGAATGCCATGAGCTGATGAGAAAGGTTTCATCTGTATCCAAATTTAATATGGTCAAAATATTACAAGATTGTATTAATTACATGTGCATGTTATGTGCTCATCTGATACTATTTCATGGACAATTAATGTTGTAAATTTAGAATTAGGTTCACTGGAGCATGTGCTAACTGTGTTATAATTTCAATTCTGGAGATCTGGCATTAAAGGAATCCCTTTAATGTGCCGTGCTTTAATAATTCCGAATTCACCGGTGATGCTCAGATGTAACTTGTTTATTTGTGAATGAATAGCGTTGAGAATTAGTTGAAATGTACACATCTTGCTTTGAATCTAGAACAAAAAATAAGCAAACTATGGGCTTGGATGAGGACTGGTATGGTAATTCCCCGAAGTATTGAGCATCCTATTAAGATACATTTGCCTCCAGTTTTGTGGGAAAATATAATTTGGTTGTGCTAATAAAGGATCTGGCGCGGTTTAGCGAGGGTTTGGCCCCATGAGGTGCAGTTTGAATGCGGAAAATTAAATATTATTTACATATGAAGGAAATTCAGCAGTTTTCATAGAAAACACAACCATGTTGTATGCTCAGAGAAATTCTGGGACACGGCTTTATGGCATGTTAATGAAGTGCATTTGTGCGAAATCGTCAATTTTGAGGTAAAACAGCACATGTTTCCCTCTGTAAACATATGAAGCCAATCAAGAACCAAAACCGTCTTTGAACAATGGAAACGTAGTGACAGAAACATTTCTGTGTAAAGTTTATTTTGGTTCTGGACTGGCTTCATATACTACTTACAAAGAGAAATGGGTGCTGTTTTCACCTCAAAATTATTGACGATTTAGCACAAATGTACTGCTTCAACATGCTGTAATTTAAGAACCGTAAATCCCAGTGTCCCATAATTTCTCTGAGCATACAACATGGTTGTGTTATCTTCGATAACTGGCTTTCTTTCATATGTAATATTTAATTTTCAGCGCTCGAACTGCACCTTGTCGGGCCATAACCTCCGTCGCTAAACTGCGCCAGGTCCTTTGATCACCTTCACAAAACATTAAAGAGCTAATTATACATTTAGAAAACATTTAATAATTATGACAACCACTATTCTATGTGATTGCCTTGTATGTCAAAGTTTTGTCAGCTGTTTAAAAGAAAACTGAAAAGGCTGTTGAATATAGCGCCTAATATCACATTATGATGGTACGTAATGACATTCCAAAGGTCTTGATATTCGACATCGGATGTGATTCATCCAGCTGTTGACGATTCATTGACGATGCATCAGGTACTGTTTTCATATTCCTTTCCTTTTCAAGCAGTTGACAAAAATCAGACATGCTTGGCCGTCACAGAGAATGTGATTGTTGAAATCATTTTCATTTTCCACCAATTTGCCTGCTCTGCCTTGTTGTGTTATTTGATGCATATTTTAATTTCATTAAGTGAATTAGCTCTTTAAAAGTAACAAATAAATAATGGATTATTTTTGTTAGTTTCTGCTCTGATAAGTTTGATCACCCTCTGATTTTATGGTGGATAATTTCACTTCCTGTGATTGAATTATTGGAGCAATTAATGGGTTATTGCGGGCAAATTTTGGATTTCCAGACAATCAATTAAAATTCTTCCGAAATGTCATCAAAGCCCATGGATTCTAGTTTCACCTTCCGTTAATTCATGTTTATTCTGATGTTATACTAGTATAAATAAGTTACTCCACTCATATGACCAGAAAAACGATATGTGTCTTTTTTTGTTGGCCATGGATGGGTCAATGCTCAATCACTTTCATGACAAGGCAGAGTAAATGCTAGACCATGCTAACCTGCTATAAGTCATGTGATCATTGAATCACAAGTTTGTCGCTTGACTTATACATCAATAACAAGCATTTTTTTTTAACAAGTACTTTTTTATGATTATAACTGAGCGACTACTATGTCATTCATGTTATTATCACAACTGAATAAGTGATGTCAAATGTGATGCTTACATGTAACTCTTTGCAAAAATAATGTTTTTCAATAAATTGGTAATCTTGAACCAATTTGTGTTCAGTGGTCTTCCTTGTTGTGCACATCTATCAGTGAGATCCTCAGTTGTATAGGTAATGCTGGTCTTTTAGTGTTTTTCACGTCTCTGTGAAGACCCCGGTTGTATGCATGTAGGTAATGATGGTCTACTAGTATATACACATCGATCAATGAGATCGGTTGTTTGAGTAATAATGGCCTTGTAGTATATACTTATCTATCAGTAAGGTCCTCAGTTGTATAAGTCTCTATCAGTCAGGTCCTCAGTTAATGATGGTCTTGCAGTGTAATTAATACACGTCAGTGGGGTCCTCAGTTGTATAGGTAATGCTGGTCTGATAACGTTATACACATCTACCAGTGAGGTCCTCAGTTATATAGGTAATGATGGTCTGATAACATTATACACATCTATCAGTGAGGTCCTCAGTTGTATAGGGAATGCTGGTCTGATAACGTTATACACACCTATCAGTGAGGTCCTCAGTTGTATAGCTAATGCTGTACGTTCTTGTCGTGTAATGCACATCTACCAGTGAGGTCCTCAGTTGTATAGGTAATGATGGACTGGTAGTGTTATACACATCTATCAGTGAGGTCCTCAGTTGAATACATGTAGGTAATGATGGTCTGGTAGTGTTATACACCTCTATCATTGAGGTCCTCAGTTGAACAGGTAATGCTGATCTTGTGTTATCTATCAGTGGGGTCCTCAGTTGTATAGGTAATGTCGGTCTTGTAGTGCTATACACATCTATCAGTGAAGTCCTCAGTTGTATTAGTAATGCTGGTCCTGTAGTGTTATGCACATGTATCAGTGAGGTCCTCAGTTGTATAGGTAATGATGGACTGGTAGTGTTTACACATGTATCAGTCGGGCCCTCAGTTGTATAGGTAATGATGGTCTTGTAGTATATACCCCTGCACCTCTATCAGTGAGGTCCTCAGTTGTATAGGTAATGATGGTCTTGTAGTATATACCTCTGTCAGTGAGGTCCTCAGTTGTATAGGTAATGATGGTCTTGTAGTATATACCTCTGTCAGTGAGGTCCTCAGTTGTATAGGTAATGATGGTCTTGTAGTATATACCTCTATCAGTGAAGTCCTCAGTTGTATAGTTAATGATGATCTTGTAGTATATAACCCTGCACCTCTGTCAGTGAGGTCCTCAGTTGTATAGGTAATGATGATCTTGTAGTATATACCTCTGACAGTGAGGTCCTCAGTTGTATAGGTAATGTCGGTCTTGCAGTGCTATGCACATCTATCAGTGAGGTCCTCGGTTGTATAGGTAATGCTGGTCTTGTAGTATATATCCCTGCACCTCTATCAGTGAGGTCCTCAGTTGTATAGGTAATGATGGTCTTGTAGTATATACCTGTCAGTGAGGTCCTCAGCTGTATAGGTAATGATGATCTTGTAGTATATACCCCTGCACCTCTATCAGTGAGGTCCTCGGTTGTATAGGTAATGATGGTCTTGTAGTATATACCTCTATCAGTGAAGTCCTCAGTTGTATAGGTAATGATGATCTTCTAGTATATACCCCTGCACCTCTGTCAGTGAGGTCCTCAATTGTATAGGTAATGATGATCTTGTAGTATATACCTCTGACAGTGAGGTCCTCAGTTGTATTGGTAATGTCGGTCTTGCAGTGCTATGCACATCTATCAGTGAGGTCCTCAGTTGTATAGGTAATGCTAGTCTTGTAGTACATACCCCTGCACCTCTGTCAGTGAGGTCCTCAGTTGTATAGGTAATGATGATCTTGTAGTATATACCTCTGTCAGTGAGGTCCTCAGTTGTATAGGTAATGTCGGTCTTGCAGTGCTATATACATCTATCAGTGAGATCCTCCGTTGTATAGGTAATGCTGGTCTTGTAGTATATACCCCTGCACCTCTATCAGTGAGGTCTTCAGTTGTATAGGTAATGGTGGTCTTGTAGTATATACCCCTGCACCTCCATCAGTGAGGTTCTCAGTTCTATAGGTAATGATGGTCTTGTAGTATATACCCCTGCACCTCTATCAGTGAGGTCCTCAGTTGTATAGGTAATGTCGGTCTTGCACATCTATCAGCGAGGTCCTTGGTTGTATTGGTAATGCTGGTCTTGTAGTGTTATACACATGCATCAGTGAGGTCCTCAGTTGTATAGGTAATGCTGGTCTTGTATTGTTATACACATCTATCAGTGGTGTCCTCAGTTGTATTAGTAATGCTGGTCTTGTCGTGTTATACACATCTATCAGTGGGGTCCTCCGTTGTATAGGTAATGCTGGTCTTGTAGTATATACACATCTATCAGCGAGGTCCTCAGTTGTATAGGTAATGCTGGTCTTGTAGTGTTATACACATGCATCAATGGTCCTCAGTTGTATAGGTAATGCTGGTCTGATAATGTTATACACCGCCATCAGTGAGGTCCTCAGTTGTATAGGGAATGCTGGTCTGATAATGTTATACCCGTCTATCATTGAGGTCCTCAGTTGTATAGGTAATGCTGTTCTTGTCGTGTTATACACATCTATCAGTGGGGTCCTCAGTTGTATAGGTTATGCTGGTCTGACAACGTTGTACACATCTACCAGCGAGGTCCTCATTTGTATAGGTAATGCTGGTCTGATAATGTTATACACATGCATCAGTGAGGTCCTCAGTTGTATAGGTAATGGTGATCTTGTAGTATTATACACCTCTATCAACTTCGTGGGTGAATCTTGTTGGTACAATAGCCAATACTGGGTTTCTGTTGCTTCGAAGCATTTGCCGAAAAGCAGTGGAAACTAGGTATTGTCTCCTGCACTTTGTGGTGTGTTTGCACATTGTCTTATTTGCACCATGTTGGTGTCCTGTGAATGTCTTGTCCTGTGTTTAGTTAAGTTCTAATGGTCAGGATACTTATTGTTATATTTCTATAGCTAATAACCTGTATAGGGAAATTGTATTGTCAAAGGATATGACTGGTTGTCGTCGCTATATGACTGAAATATCGTTGGTGCGACGTTAAACCTCAACTCAACTCATTGAGGTCCTCAGTTGTATAGGTAATGCTGTTCTTGTCGTGTTATACACATCTATCAGTGGGGTCCTCAGTTGTATAGGTAATGCTGGTCTGACAGCGTTATACACATCTACCAGCGAGGTCCTCAGTTGTATAGGTAATGATGGTCTTGTAGTGTTATGCACATCTGTCAGTGAGGTCCTCAGTTGTATAGGTAATGATGGACTGGTAGTGTTTACACATCTATCAGTAAGGTCCTCAGTTGTATAGGTAATGCTGGTCTTGCAGTGTTATACAGATGTATCAGTGATGTCCTCAGTTGTATACATGTAGGTAGTGCTGGTTTTGTAGTGCTATACACATCTATCAGCGAGGTCCACGGTTGTATAGGTAATGATGGACTGGTAGTGTTGTACACATCTATCAGTGGGGTCCTCAGTTGTATAGGTAATGCCAGTCTTGCAGTGCTATACACATCTATCAGTGAGGCCCTCAGTTGTATAGGTAATGCTGGTCTTGTAGTATATACACATCTATCAGTGAGGTCCTCAGTTGTATAGGGAATGCTGGTCTGATAATGTTATACACATCTACCAGTGAGGTCCTCAGTTGTATAGGGAATGCTGGTCTGATAATGTTATACACATCTACCAGTGAGGTCCTCAGTTGTATAGGTAATGATGGACTGGTAATGTTATACACCTCTATCAGTGAGGTCCTCAGTTGTATAGGTAATGCCGGTCTTGTAGTGCTATACACATCTATCAGTGAGGTCCTCAGTTGTATCTGCTGGTCTTGTAGTGCTATACACATCTATCAGTGAGGTCCTCAGTTGTATAGGTACTGCTGGTCTTGTAGTGCTATACACATCTACCAGTGAGGTCCTCAGTTGTATAGGTAATGCTGGTCTTGTAGTGTAATTTTAATACACATCTACCAGTGAGGTCCTCAGTTGTATAGGTAATGATGGACTGGTAATGTTGTACACCTCTATCAGTGAGGTACTCGGTTGTATATATATATTGCCGGTCTTGTAGTGCTACACACATCTATCAGTGAAGTCCTCAGTTGTATACATGTAGGTAGGCCTAATGATGGACTGGTAGTGTTATACGACATCGACTACTTCGACAAGCTCTATGCGCCCTCTTGGTACTTTTGGCTAGTGGAATTGAACAGTTAATCTCATTGATGAGTTGTGTGCAGCTTCTTCTAGCTACATCATATCAGAGTGCGTGGTACACAGTCAACAATTTCTCAATATGCCACAATTCATTCTTACTGGCGGGGTGCCATCTCGAGAAACCGCCTACTGTTTAACACATGCTCTGATGGGATGCAGCTAGAAGCAGCTGCACCCAACCCATCAATGAGATTAACTGTTCAATTCCACTAGCCAAACGTGGCAAGGGGGCGTATAGAGCTTGTCGAAGTAGTCGACTTGGCTCGAAAAGATGGAGGCGAGGGTCTGTGGTCCTATATGGTTGGAGACGCATGCTGGCCGATTTCCGGCAAATAAATTGGAAATCATCACTACATTTCAAGTTCTGTTTTCACATATTTATTGACGAAAAAACTCGATCAATATTCCAGTTTTCTCTTCAACAAACAAAAGTTGTTTTTACCTCCATGTAAGAAACTCTTTATCTTTCCGCTAACAGATATCCAATGGTGGACGTATTCTTAGCTTTGGTTAACGTTTTATCTTGTCAGCAATAGGGCCTATAGATGAGACTGGATAATTTTGTAATATCTCTGCCTATTATAATGGTAGTTATACCGATACCGTATACTCATTCATTCACGCAAGCATCATATGCAAGTAATTTGGTCACGATGCATGCAGCTAGACGAGACACTCGAGATCCTCGCTATGTCCTTTGCCATCGAAAAAGGGGGATACGGTGGTCACTCACGGAAAATTGATGAAATTCAGATCATTTTCGGCGAATTTTTGGAGCATTTGAAACTAAATAGCATCTATAGTAAGTTTTAGGGGAGGATCCAGTGAAAATCAAAGGGTGTCCAACGTCGTCCATTTACTATCAGCGCGACATACCAGGAGAGACCGGGAGCATTTTCCTCGGAAATTTTTGAAATATTAGGCTTCTCTTAACGCATTTCAGAGGTATTATCAGAGGGAATCTTTCCGAAAGGTTTCACTCTTTTCCTTCTGAAAAAACCCCCCCTATCCCTCAAAATTTTACAAGATTAAGATGCAGTACGTTTCTTCAGAATTTACAGTGTCCGACGTATAGTGACGTCTTCTTCACCTAATCGAATACAGACCACTCGTTTTGATGTTGTTGAACAAATCGCTTAACAACGTCTTCTGGGTCCAACAACAGAGCCTCTTTCTCTCCCATCCTATTCAGCATCCTCACGTACGGTAAATGTTCGCTCACTAAAGATCTTCCATACTTCCAGCCTTGATCATCTTGTTCAGGAGTCCATTAAGCAACCGTTGACGAAGATCAGTACATTGATGGATATAATGGAGATTTCCCTGACAAGATGTTCTTGTTTTCCCTCGATTGTTAATTTCTCTTGACAAATTATTAGGCCCCCCCCCCCAGCCCCGTTCCGCCGTCCCTGAGAATAAAGGCAAAATTTTTTTTAATGTGCATATCTATCCGAGAGGTCTTCCGTTGTGTAGCTAAATGATAGTCTTCTATGCATGGTTGAATGCTATTCGGTAATTTTGAAGCACTGGTCGGGTTTAGCAGTTGATAATTTTAGAAATGTGGGAAAATTCCCGTAGTGAATGGAATTTGGAAAAATCTGGAATTTGGTTGGAACAGATGGGTCTCAACCCACGGTTCATTTATTCCAGGTCAGCGGGTCAAAATCTGTCAATTTGTCACCCCATATTTGTTATCAACGAATCTGAAGAACGACTATTCCTAGAAGCACTAAACTGACATTGGGACATTGTCATAGTGTACGTCCGTCCATCCGGGTCGCCAGGTCAAACTTTGCCAATTTGTCATCATTGCTTGTCCCTTAACCACGACCCTTTTAAATACCCCTAAGGCCGAGGGGCTCGCAGATCTTTGCGCGATTCTTGTTAATTTTAAATGAAAAATGTATACTCAGTACTGCTATACGCTGTTTTAAGTTAACAGTTTGTTGTTTAATTTGCACAATTTCTAGATCGCATATCATGGAAATGAATGATAACAATGAAACTGTTAATACTTTGATATCCTGATTCTGCATACACATGAACGAGGTGGGGGAGGGGGGAGGGGGGAGGGGGCGGCATTACGTAGCATACAGGGGGTAGCAGGTGTCAAAAATCCCAATTTTTCATGCGGAAATTCTGTATGGACAGCGGCTGAATTGTGAATGTCGGATCTGACGCTTACATCATGCCAGGTCCTCGGTTTTATATGTAATGATGGTACACTTGTCAAGTCCTCACTCATACGGGAATGAGTCCAGGTCCTCGATAACATGGTAAATTGCACCAGGTCCTCGGTTTTATACTGAACTGTGTCATCCTGAGAAGTCCTCACAAGTATAGGAACGGGTTTATAGGTCCTCGCTTTTTTTATTCATGTCTGCAGGACAAGCCAACTAGAAAAATATCCCCTAGAGGCCCAAAAGAATATAATACGGTGACTGGCTTTTGCTTACGCTGGTATTTAAGTAAAGTCCTCGGAAGTGGGGTTTGTAGTCATGGTCCTCGGTACAGGCTTAATGCACGTATGTGTGTGTGTGTGTGTGTATGTGTGCACGCACCACCACACACTACCACCACCACCACCACCACACACCACCACACACATCACACCACCACCACTACCACCACCACCGGGCGTTGACGGGCATACCATCAAACATTGGTCAAACAGAGCTATAGTTCCAAACACTGGTCAGACAGGGCTATACTACCAAACACTGGTCAAGCAGGGATATACCAACAAACACTGGTCAAACAGGGCTATACCATCAAACACTGGTCAAAGAGGGATATACCAGCAAAACACTGGTCAAAGAGGGCTATACAACCAAACACTGGTCAAACAGGGCTATACGGTCAAACACTGGTCAAACAGATTAAGAATACTGATCAGCGATACGGATTTGATATTTTTGGAACATCATGATGTCCTGCCGGCATCATTGAAAACTGTTGAGCGCTTCTCTCTTGCAGGAAACAAGCCTATGTTTATGTATACTATGATTGTCTTTTTGAATTTGGTGCTAATACTGTGACGGAATGATAGTTGATGTTGTATAAATTGTTCCCAGAAGTTTATTTCTGTCCACCCAATAGCGATAACCGCCAATGCGCGTTTGTCCCTGGATATTATTGTACGCGGTGTAATGTGGCACAGATAGAATAGCCACGATCTATTTTTGTCATGTTAGAATGCGACTAACTTTTGTTGTTTTAAAGATAAATATGTCGCTACTGTTGTTAATACTCACTGTTTCGATTAAATAACTATTCTAGTTCCTGATACAGTTGTTGTAGTGAGATGACTTTCATTGTTGTTCGGTAAATCCATGTTTATTCACATATTTTGGCAAGCAGTTTTGCCGATGGTCGCCATGTTTTGAGGAAAACGATAACGAGGTTTCACTCTCGCACCAAACTTTACGTAATTTTAGAGTAACTTTCGCAGAGTTTCCCCTTTTGTAAATGATTGAATTAACTTCCTTCAATGACGATCATTCATATTCACTGAAGATTGTAGACCATTAACTTTAGATAAATGATTTAGAGGCAAAGAGTTCTCATGAGGTTTCGAGAGTTTTGGCGCACTTTACGAATTACTAGAGGTCAGCCAGAGGTCACCAGCAAGCTATAAATAGACGAACACCGACGAGATTTCTTCACTTTGCTTTGGGCGAAAAGCCCACACCACGAGTGCGATTAGACGCATAACAAAGTCACCCCGACTGCGATTAGACGCAAGGCACGGATTAGACCGTGAGTAGACAAATAAAAACTCCTCCACTATGAAATAACACCGGGTGAACCAGTGGCACTCCTCCCATGGTCAAAACACTCGGGATTACAACTACCGGAGATGATCTAGCTCGGGGAAAACAAAACGAAAGCAGCTCGGGATAAGAGCTCGGGGTAAATGCATCAAATGAAGGTCGGAATATTAGCCCGGGATACAAATAAACCATGAGAGAATCTGTACGTTAATCTTTTAAAGGGGCTAAGTCAGTACATCACCAATTCATACGGTCAGTCGCCCACCCAGAACCAAAAAAGCTCGGGATAAGAGCTTGGGATAAAAATAATGCTAGAGGTATCCTATACGTCAGCATTGACAAAGGACTAGTCAAGGTGCAGTCATTACGTCATCAGCCTACACAGTCAGTCGTCCTACCCCGACCCAAAGCAGCTCGGGACTACACAGGAGTGGTCTCCTTTGATGTGATTCAGAAGCTCTTCCAGACCACAGTTGTCGCCCTTGATGTGATGAACCATCCCAAGCCAGATGACCCCAGGGTAGCTTGGAGATTACAGCTGTCCTAACACAGGAAATAATACAAAATAACAGCCATACTCATGAGAGCTTTTTACCTCCTTTTTCTGTATATACACCGTGGTAAAGGATATTGAATTGGTGCATCAGAAGCCAGATTCTTAACAGGTATATGTGCTCAAGGTTACACAGATCTAGATCTAATGATAGATCTTGGGGTATTGATGTCATGAACAAGGTGAAACAACCTAAATAAAATATTGTTATTGATTGAGAATTCAAACAGCATTTTTCTTTCATTCTTTATTGAGTATTTGGTGAAATGCACGTTCCGGTTGAAAACCGGTGGTGTCAGAACTGATCAATTAAAGGTGATTGATAGACAAATAATTAATCGCCATCCTGACCGATCAACTGAGTATTTCTTTCGGGGATTGAAGTACCGGTTGACCGTAACATTTTTGGTGTCCGAGAAGTGGGATTCATTGCATACATTGAATCCAGAGATACGTATCCAGCCCAGAGATTTTTGAGATTTCTACCCAAGCCATAGATTTATAATCTGAATGGAGAAATTACCCAGGCCAGAGAATATGGATATTGGTGAATTATTCAAAACACCTGGTCCGAGACGAAGTAGACGTGGGGGGAAATCTGACGCCCAATCAACTGAAGATGATACAGCGAGTGAAGCCGAATTTGCTGGTACACATATACAGCAACCCCCAGAATCCAGACGAGGTGATGTAACAAATCTAGATGGGGCAATAGGGAAAAATGCTGGTGATGATCTTATGACGGGTGATACGCCTGGAGCTGATAAACTAAGAGGCGATCTGAGGAAAGAGGTGTCAGAGATTATTGGAGATGTACTTCGTGGAACGATGCAGGATGTAGCCTCCATTATCAAAGGTGCTGTAACAGAAGCTATTTCTAGCATTGAACTACCCCGTAGTCTACCTCCTATTCACAGCCCGGGTGACCAGTCCGGCAGTCAGATTTGTCATGACAGACCAGTTTCTAAGACTAGACGGAGTACTGGAAGCAAAGAAAAAATTATTCGAACGTCGAGCCGAAGAAAAATCACTCCTCCTCCCACCAGCAGCAGCTCTAGTAGTGATAATGATTCCGACAACAGTCAAACTACACAAAGCAGTAAAGAACGGTCTAGATGGACTGTACACCGACAATCAAATGCGAAGCTTCCATCATTTACCGGGGCTGAGAAATGGGAAGTGTGGCATAACCGATTTAAAGATGTCGCTAAAATCAGAGGCTGGTCTAAAGATGAGAAACTGGCTGAACTTTTACCCAGGCTTCAAGGCAGGGCAGGAGAGTTTGTGTACGGCCAGCTATCCAAATCAGTTCGGGGTAATTACGAATCTCTTATCGATGAATTGGGACACAGATTTAGAAGGATAGAAACACCGAAAACATTCGGAGCTGCTTTTAGTAACAGAGCTCAGAGGAATGGAGAGAAAGTTGAAGATTATGCCGCTGAACTGAAACGTTTATACGACAAGGCCTATGCTAACAGGAACCACACGACCAGACGTGAAGATTTACTCAGAAGATTCCTAGATGGTCTTCATGATGAAAATGCATGTTTTCATGTGGAATATGTAAAGGAGCCAAAGGACATAGATGAGGCAGTGTATGAAGTCGTCAACTTCCTGGCAACACAGAGGAGAAGTGGAAGTAGTTCGAAGAAACCCACCCGCTCTGTTAAGTATGGGACTGACGGACAGGAAATTTTAGATGATATCAGTTAGATGCACGGGCCAAGCAAAGCTCACCTGTGAATGACAGAAAACCAGATGCCAAGAAAGGCGGAAATAAGAAGTTCACTGGTACTAATAATGATGAAATGGTCAGCCAGGTTAAAGGCTTACGGGACGAGTTCAACAAAATGGTGGAACGGATGGAGAAACTCGAGCAACGGCCACATAGTCATTTTCCCCACAGGAATTTCCCACAACAAACTAGTTCCAGCATGAATCCTGGGAATGTTTCGGAACCAGCCAGAGCAAAATTCACGGGTTGTTATCGATGTGGCGCAGAAAATCATTTTGCCAGAGTTTGCCCCAGTAATTCTTATCCCAGAAGGCAGATGAATCCCAGGGCCCAGAACTTCATTCCTCGGACCGGATATTCTAGCTTTGTCAGGGCTACCGAGCCACAGACGGATAACACTAATGTGACTGAGCAGACAAACTACAAGGGATCGGCTCAGTAGGCCAGGGGACGGTCCCTCATCTCGATGGCCAAGGCGATATTTCTATGGAAACAAAAACTACATGTACACCCCATGATATTTCCAATAATCCTCCAGAATCAGTGAGACGAGAAATTCCAAAATATGATGGTGTATACATCCAGGGAACCTTAAATGGCGTAGATGTTACCTACACCGTGGATACAGGTGCCACAAGGACCATCGTTTCTGATAGAATATTTTTTCGAATTCCTGAGTCCCAGCGGCCCGAGTTAAGAAAGGCGGGAAAAGGCATCATCTCCTGTGCGGATGGAAGAACTCTAAAATACATGGGAAAGGCGAATTTCGAACTTACCTTAGGACCCCTGATGCTAAAGCGGGAATTGGTCATCGCAGATATAGAAGACGACATATTACTGGGAACAGATATTTTACAGAAGGGACCCGAGGGGCCAGCTGATATACTCTTGAGTGAGGGGAAGATGATTCTAAATGATGTGGTGATACCTCTTAAACAGATTCCAATGCCAAAACTGAGGAGGGTACTAGCGGCAGATGATACCAATATTCCGGGGATGAGTGAGGTGATTATCAATGCAGTAGTCCACAAGGTTTATATGGAAGATGGGACAACAGAGCTGTTAATAGAAGGTTCACCAGAGTTTACGGAGAAACATTCACTTGTTATAGCGCCATGTTTCGTTGATGTCGAGAGTACCCGAAATATCCGAGTCAGAGTACTGAACCCTTTCCCAGAGTCCAGGGTCATTAAACATCAAACATGTGTAGGATATGCAGAATCCGTGGATTCTGATATCAAGATCCTCCTGGATATGGAAGAAGATTCTGAAAAAGATAACTTTGAGGCAGTCCGAAGAATTCAAGTACATAACCCCATACCCGAAATCACACGCCAAGCCTCAGATGTACCCCGACCTAAGAGTAGTGAGAAAGTCAACATACCGACACACCTGAGAGATTTGTATATTGAGACGGTACACGGACTTGACCCAGCCAAACATGATGTTGTTGCTGATGTGCTGAGAGACTATGGAGAAGTATTTTCTAAAGACGAATTTGACCTGGGGTGTACCGATTTGGTGGAACATGCCATAGATACAGGGGATGCAAAACCTATCAAGCAACCACCGAGACGATTACCCATGGCGTTTGCTGGAGAAGATAAGAAGGCATTAGAGAACCTTCAGAAACAGGGATCTATTCGACCTTCGACATCACCCTGGGCTTCACCCATCGTGTTGGTCAGGAAGAAGTGTGGTTCAGTGAGGCCATGTGTAGATTTTCGCCGCCTTAACCTGATAACCCGTAAAGATGCCTTTCCACTGCCCAGAATTCAAGATTGTCTTGATGCAATTGAAGGTGCAACATGGTTCTCTACCCTTGATCTTACCTCAGCCTACAATCAAGTTCCTATTAAGAAGGAAGACATCCCCAAAACCGCGTTTGTAACAAAATTTGGCCTCTGGGAGTACACAAAAATGCCCTTCGGGCTGTGCAATAGTCCTGCTACATTCCAACGATGCATCGAACTTGCTTTATCTGGACTCCAGTGGGTTTCCTGTCTCTTGTACCTCGATGATGTGGTGATTTGTGGCCATACGTTTGATCAACACACACAGAGACTTAGAGAAGTTCTGGAGAAAATCAAGCTGGCGAAGCTAAAACTGAAGCCGATTAAATGCCATTTGATGAAGAAGGAAGTCGAGTTTCTTGGACATATTATTTCTGGCGACGGAATTCGGCCGAATGAGGAAAATGTGAAGAAGGTTGTAGCCTGGCCCACCCCGAGAAATGTTACCGAAGTAAGAGGTATCTTAGGATTAGGCAGCTACTACCGACGCTGGGTAAAAGATTTTTCCAAGCTGGTACATCCACTAACCGAGTTAACGAAGAAAGACACACCCTTCCAATGGACATCAAACTGTGAAGAGTCATTTAGAGGACTGAAGACTGCTCTGACTGGATCGGATATTATGGGATATCCCAGAGATGAATGCCTATTTATCTTAGATACCGATGCATGCGACATCAGTATCGGTGCAGTTCTATCACAAATCCAAGATGGAAGAGAACGTGTCATCACATATGCCAGCCGTGTATTGAACAAAGCTGAGAAGAACTACTGTGTGACAGATAAGGAGTTACTGGCTGTGAAATTTTTCACAGAGTATTTCCGTCACTACCTTCTGGGGAGAAAGTTCTTGATTCGAACAGACCACCAGGCACTGAAGTGGCTGTTCAGCTTGAAGGAGCCGAAGAATCGAATTGCGAGATGGATAGAAGTATTATCAGCCTTTGACTTTGAGATAGAGTACAGACCTGGGAAGCGCCACCAAAATGCTGATGCCCTGTCTCGATGCCCAAACCCTAGACTGTGTGAATGCGAAGATGAACCTTTGAGATGCGGACCTTGTGTGAAGTGCCGTAAACGGACCACCGATATGCAGAGTGCATCTGTGGAGAATATTGAAGATAAAGATGAACTGCGTAGGGTAAGCTCCAGGAATAAAGCACCAATTGACCTTTTTCACACGGTTTGTGTTGGGTCTGTTGTTTTCCTACAGAAGTTAGGAAGTAATGTGTTCTGGTATGTTTGGAATATGGTGTTGCTGTTGCTGGGTACCATCACCTTGAATAACCTTATGGTTTCTGACGGGAATGACGGAGTATGCCGATCATGTCAAAACAAGGTTAGGGTTGATGGCCAGTCTGAGACAGGCCTTTCCAGTGAACATAACCTGAGGGAGACTGATGCAGATCGTCCCGAGATGAACTCGAGTCGTAAAGCAGTTGAGACGCCATGGATGCAGGGCTATGCTATGTCAACACTTAGGAAGAAGCAACTGGAGGATCCTGACATAGGACCTGTTATAAGATGGTATGAGGAAGGTCGACGACCGTCCGGACCAGGCATATGTACATCGAGTCCAGCCTCACGACACTATTGCAATTCATGGGACAGCCTCGAAGTAAAGGATGGGGTGTTATTCCGAAGATTTGTGCGAAAGGATGCAACTGGCAGTCATTGGCAGTTCCTGGTACCTAGAAGTATGAGAGACCATGTACTGAACCAGATGCATGATTGCATCCTTGCAGGGCACCTGGGACGGAAGAAGACTCGTGAGAAGACAATGCAGAGATTTCATTGGTGGAAATTACGAGAAGACGTGGACAACTGAGTTCGTCGTTGCGACACTTGTGGAGCGAACAAAGCCCCGACAAAGTCACCCAGAGCCCCTCTTGGAGATATGAGAGTGGGAGCCCCTCTGGACAGGCTATCGACAGATATTTTAGGGCCCTTTCCAGAGACGGAACGAGGGAATAAATACATCATGATTGTAACAGATCATTTCACTAATTGGGTGGAAATTTTCCCGATACCAGATCAGACAGCAGTCACATGTGCTCGGGTAATTCTAAATGAGGTTATTAGCAGGTATGGCTGCCCTTTAGATTTACACAGCGATCAGGGATCGAACTATACAAGCGATGTATTCTCGGAACTTTGTAAACTACTGGAGATCCGGAAAACACGAACGACGCCAAGACATCCCCAATGCAACGGCAAAGTCGAGCGGTTTAACCGAACTCTAATGCCCATGATTAGGGCGTACTTGCGAGATGAACAAGAAGACTGGGACCTGTTCCTCGGTTGTTTGGCCGCAGCTTATAGGGCCACCCCTCACGACGGTACAGGGTTGACACCAAATCTACTCATGCTTGGAAGAGAAGTCAGACTACCTGCTGAGGTGATATTTCGTAGAGCTATTCCAGGTACTGATGACGAGATGACATCCTATGGGGAATATGTAGATGAACTCCGTGATAAGCTGCAACATGCACATGATATTACAAGACAACGACTAAAAGTAGCAGCAAAACGACAAAAGAAGACTTATGATGGAAAGGCCCTAGCACACAGGTACAAACCAGGAGATTATATTTGGTATTACCATGAGAAACGGGAGAAGGGAATCAGTACCAAACTGAAACTTCCTTATGGTGGACCATATCTGATCACCCAGAAGATAAATGACTTAGACTACATCATCCAGATGGATGAAGATGGTAAAAAGAGAGTTGTACATCACAACAAATTAAAGCCATATGAGAGTATGGCAGTCCTAAAATGGGCTAAGAAGGCTTTAGCACAATCCAAGGGAAGGGGGACCAACCTGAGAACCAAATAACAAAATAATGAAGGGAAACAGGGGCCCCATATTAACCCCAGAGTGCCACTGTGATCCACATTTAAATAGCTTTCAATGATGAAGATAATGATGTCCTCCTGCTGTCCTATCCACTGCTGTTATCTCTCTGTCACTCTGCTCTATTGAGGAAATTCATGAAGAAACTTATGAGGTGTATTTTCATACATTGCAGAAAGCAGTAACCACCATGGCAGAGAAAGCCTTCGCCAAGAGAGGTGCCGCCTACAGATGCGAGTCATGCCCTTACACCGGCGACAAATACCAGATGACGAGGCACGTCGTAACGAAGCATCTCCCCAGGGCCGAGGTGCCATTCATCTGTTCGGGTTGCAGCAAAATTGGGTTAACCCATCCAGAGATGATGAGACACTTTGAGGAGAAGCATCCCAACCTGAAAATAGAGGACTGCCTTCAGGGGAGTAGGAAACCCTATACTCTGAAGGCAGAAGATGCCACCCTGTTATCCAGAGAGGAGTCCCTGAAATTATACCGGGAGCGAAGTGTCACCACAGCCAAGGCAAAGGATCCTCAGGGGAGTGGGAAAACCCATACTCTGGGGATTGAAGGCGGAAGTACTGCAACCTCGTTATCCATCCATGCAGAGCCACAGGACCCCCAGGGGAGTAGGAAAACCTATACTCTGGGGGTTGAAGCTTCTGAAACTACAGACCAGCCTAATATTGGGACAACACCGACACCTATGAACATGAAGGACCTGATGGAAGTCATTGAAGCATACCCCAATATCCGGGATCAAGTCTATGGTCTAATGGAATTACATCAGGCCGTCCGGAGCATTGAGGAACCCCCAACTACCATCAGCTCCTCGGATGCAGCCAGCTACAGTCAGGCCACCACCCCGTCCTCTGAACTACGGAACCCATCCCCTGAAAGGCAGACCCCACCCTCTGAAATACAGGCCAGTGCTGCCGGAAAAACAGTGGCTGACACCAACGTAATTGAAGTGGAACTACATCCAACTGAGGGGGAATTATCCGAACTTCTGTCCATCCCTCCTGCTATATCACCCATCAAAACACCTAAAAAGTTGAACCCCAAACAGCCCACAACGGCCAAATCTACAGGGAAGCCAGCAGTCCCAAAACCTCACAAACGGAAGTTGGGAAGTCCTGCCTCAGGAACATCAGCAACTAAGGTCTCTAGAACTGCACCAGTGACTGCTGTTCCATCCTCGCCCGTCCCTTCCGTCACAGAACCACCAGCAAGCAGGACTACCCCCAATGATCCAGTTGTGCCATTGTCAACCATTACAGCGATAGTGGACCGGGCAGTTCGACAAACCGTAAATACTATGTCCTCGGCTATAATTTCGGCAGCAAGAACTCAACCCCTACCCCCAGAACAGGACCTAAGGCCAATATCCAACCAGCTGATGGCAACAAATGCCAATTTGGCCCAAATTGCTGGTATTATGGAGGTGACCAACAGCAAGCATGGAGAACTCGGTATCTGTCTTGGTGACATGACAAAAACCATCAACGGACTGTCATCAGAAATATCACGTGTATCTCGGGCAGTGTCTGTTTTCACTGAAGTGTCACGGAAAATGGACCAACATGTGATGGAGCAGACCATGACTATCAGGAGCCTGGTGCAAGGTAACTTGGATGCACATGCGGATCTGACAGCAGCCATGCGCAATCAGGCAGAGGCATTCAACACATTACGGTCCTGTATTAGCGAGCAGAATGTGAACTGCTTTGAACCCGTCAAGAAAGTCACATTTCCACTGCTGTCGACATCTGATGGAACTACTGGGAATGAATCCGAAACACCTGTGACCCCTATGCCATCTCCGGAATATACACCCAGTACCCCACCCAGACGACAAGATAAATCCCGTGAACCACAGAAGGACAAATCCCCGGAAAAAGTAGCTACACCACCCAGACAACATAAGAAACCCCGAGAGGCCAGGAAGGACAAGTCCCTTGAACCAGAACACCGCACCGGTAAAAAGTCAAAGACCTCCAAGAAGGAATCACCTGCCAAACAGAAGACTGACCACCCTCGGGAAAGCAACCGTCCCCAGTCCTCATCCATCAGCACATCTAGACACCCAATACGGTCAGCTGTGGAGAGACCTCAAGTTCCCCCTGGCTTCTCCAATCGAGGATATCAAGGTTTTCCATGGAACCATCGACCAGATTACCGTATCCCACGTTATTCAAGTCCAGACAGAGGCCTACAAAAGAGAATGAATGAAACGCGGAGAAAAATGAGAGACAATGAACATTAACTGACATAAGATTTTATTTGAACTTTGTTTCAAATCTGAGTGACAACTTAATGATATTAGCAAATTTGAGCAATGCATTTTTGAGCCAAATGGACTGTGGTGGCCAACGATGATACAGCGCTGAACTGCGATAAATAGTTGTTATCACTGTGATATACTATTGTAAATACGTTTTGTTAACTTTGATCAAATTCTAGTCTGAATACTAATGGCAGCAATGTTGTGGGCACACTAGTGACCTCCGGGTATTTTCTCTGCCACTAGCATGCCCCGAACTTTCAATAGTGATATGTACGTTATGTTTGTTCTTTCATGTTGCTGGGGACAGCTAACATTTAAGTGGGGGACAGTGTGACGGAATGATAGTTGATGTTGTATAAATTGTTCCCAGAAGTTTATTTCTGTCCACCCAATAGCGATAACCGCCAATGCGCGTTTGTCCCTGGATATTATTGTACGCGGTGTAATGTGGCACAGATAGAATAGCCACGATCTATTTTTGTCATGTTAGAATGCGACTAACTTTTGTTGTTTTAAAGATAAATATGTCGCTACTGTTGTTAATACTCACTGTTTCGATTAAATAACTATTCTAGTTCCTGATACAGTTGTTGTAGTGAGATGACTTTCATTGTTGTTCGGTAAATCCATGTTTATTCACATATTTTGGCAAGCAGTTTTGCCGATGGTCGCCATGTTTTGAGGAAAACGATAACGAGGTTTCACTCTCGCACCAAACTTTACGTAATTTTAGAGTAACTTTCGCAGAGTTTCCCCTTTTGTAAATGATTGAATTAACTTCCTTCAATGACGATCATTCATATTCACTGAAGATTGTAGACCATTAACTTTAGATAAATGATTTAGAGGCAAAGAGTTCTCATGAGGTTTCGAGAGTTTTGGCGCACTTTACGAATTACTAGAGGTCAGCCAGAGGTCACCAGCAAGCTATAAATAGACGAACACCGACGGGATTTCTTCACTTTGCTTTGGGCGAAAAGCCCACACCACGAGTGCGATTAGACGCATAACAAAGTCACCCCGACTGCGATTAGACGCAAGGCACGGATTAGACCGTGAGTAGACAAATAAAAACTCCTCCACTATGAAATAACACCGGGTGAACCAGTGGCACTCCTCCCATGGTCAAAACACTCGGGATTACAACTACCGGAGATGATCTAGCTCGGGGAAAACAAAACGAAAGCAGCTCGGGATAAGAGCTCGGGGTAAATGCATCAAATGAAGGTCGGAATATTAGCCCGGGATACAAATAAACCATGAGAGAATCTGTACGTTAATCTTTTAAAGGGGCTAAGTCAGTACATCACCAATTCATACGGTCAGTCGCCCACCCAGAACCAAAGAAGCTCGGGATAAGAGCTTGGGATAAAAATAATGCTAGAGGTATCCTATACGTCAGCATTGACAAAGGACTAGTCAAGGTGCAGTCATTACGTCATCAGCCTACACAGTCAGTCGTCCTACCCCGACCCAAAGCAGCTCGGGACTACACAGGAGTTGTCTCCCTTGATGTGATTCAGAAGCTCTTCCAGACCACAGTTGTCGCCCTTGATGTGATGAACCATCCCAAGCCAGATGACCTCGGGGTAGCTTGGAGATTACAGCTGTCCTAACACAGGAAATAATACAAAATAACAGCCATACTCATGAGAGCTTTTTACCTCCTTTTTCTGTATATACACCGTGGTAAAGGATATTGAATTGGTGCATCAGAAGCCAGATTCTTAACAGGTATATGTGCTCAAGGTTACACAGATCTAGATCTAATGATAGATCTTGGGGTATTGATGTCATGAACAAGGTGAAACAACCTAAATAAAATATTGTTATTGATTGAGAATTCAAACAGCATTTTTCTTTCATTCTTTATTGAGTATTTGGTGAAATGCACGTTCCGGTTGAAAACCGGTGGTGTCAGAACTGATCAATTAAAGGTGATTGATAGACAAATAATTAATCGCCATCCTGACCGATCAACTGAGTATTTCTTTCGGGGACTGAAGTACCGGTTGACCGTAACATTTTTGGTGTCCGAGAAGTGGGATTCATTGCATACATTGAATCCAGAGATACGTATCCAGCCCAGAGATTTTTGAGATTTCTACCCAAGCCATAGATTTATAATCTGAATGGAGAAATTACCCAGGCCAGAGAATATGGATATTGGTGAATTATTCAAAACACCTGGTCCGAGACGAAGTAGACGTGGGGGGAAATCTGACGCCCAATCAACTGAAGATGATACAGCGAGTGAAGCCGAATTTGCTGGTACACATATACAGCAACCCCCAGAATCCAGACGAGGTGATGTAACAAATCTAGATGGGGCAATAGGGAAAAAATGCTGGTGATGATCTTATGACGGGTGATACGCCTGGAGCTGATAAACTAAGAGGCGATCTGAGGAAAGAGGTGTCAGAGATTATTGGAGATGTACTTCGTGGAACGATGCAGGATGTAGCCTCCATTATCAAAGGTGCTGTAACAGAAGCTATTTCTAGCATTGAACTACCCCGTAGTCTACCTCCTATTCACAGCCCGGGTGACCAGTCCGGCAGTCAGATTTGTCATGACAGACCAGTTTCTAAGACTAGACGGAGTACTGGAAGCAAAGAAAAAATTATTCGAACGTCGAGCCGAAGAAAAATCACTCCTCCTCCCACCAGCAGCAGCTCTAGTAGTGATAATGATTCCGACAACAGTCAAACTACACAAAGCAGTAAAGAACGGTCTAGATGGACTGTACACCGACAATCAAATGCGAAGCTTCCATCATTTACCGGGGCTGAGAAATGGGAAGTGTGGCATAACCGATTTAAAGATGTCGCTAAAATCAGAGGCTGGTCTAAAGATGAGAAACTGGCTGAACTTTTACCCAGGCTTCAAGGCAGGGCAGGAGAGTTTGTGTACGGCCAGCTATCCAAATCAGTTCGGGGTAATTACGAATCTCTTATCGATGAATTGGGACACAGATTTAGAAGGATAGAAACACCGAAAACATTCGGAGCTGCTTTTAGTAACAGAGCTCAGAGGAATGGAGAGAAAGTTGAAGATTATGCCGCTGAACTGAAACGTTTATACGACAAGGCCTATGCTAACAGGAACCACACGACCAGACGTGAAGATTTACTCAGAAGATTCCTAGATGGTCTTCATGATGAAAATGCATGTTTTCATGTGGAATATGTAAAGGAGCCAAAGGACATAGATGAGGCAGTGTATGAAGTCGTCAACTTCCTGGCAACACAGAGGAGAAGTGGAAGTAGTTCGAAGAAACCCACCCGCTCTGTTAAGTATGGGACTGACGGACAGGAAATTTTAGATGATATCAGTGTGCAGTTAGATGCACGGGCCAAGCAAAGCTCACCTGTGAATGACGGAAATAAGAAGTTCACTGGTACTAATAATGATGAAATGGTCAGCCAGGTTAAAGGCTTACGGGACGAGTTCAACAAAATGGTGGAACGGATGGAGAAACTCGAGCAACGGCCACATAGTCATTTTCCCCACAGGAATTTCCCACAACAAACTAGTTCCAGCATGAATCCTGGGAATGTTTCGGAACCAGCCAGAGCAAAATTCACGGGTTGTTATCGATGTGGCGCAGAAAATCATTTTGGCAGAGTTTGCCCCAGTAATTCTTATCCCAGAAGGCAGATGAATCCCAGGGCCCAGAACTTCATTCCTCGGACCGGATATTCTAGCTTTGTCAGGACTACCGAGCCACAGACGGATAACACTAATGTGACTGAGCAGACAAACTACAAGGGATCGGCTCAGTAGGCCAGGGGACGGTCCCTCATCTCGATGGCCAAGGCGATATTTCTATGGAAACAAAAACTACATGTATACCCCATGATATTTCCAATAATCCTCCTGAATCAGTGAGACGAGAAATTCCAAAATATGATGGTGTATACATCCAGGGAACCTTAAATGGCGTAGATGTTACCTACACCGTGGATACAGGTGCCACAAGGACCATCGTTTCTGATAGAATATTTTTTCGAATTCCTGAGTCCCAGCGCCCCGAGTTAAGAAAGGCGGGAAAAGGCATCATCTCCTGTGCGGATGGAAGAACTCTAAAATACATGGGAAAGGCGAATTTCGAACTTACCTTAGGACCCCTGATGCTAAAGCAGGAATTGGTCATCGCAGATATAGAAGACGACATATTACTGGGAACAGATATTTTACAGAAGGGACCCGAGGGGCCAGCTGATATACTCTTGAGTGAGGGGAAGATGATTCTAAATGATGTGGTGATACCTCTTAAACAGATTCCAATGCCAAAACTGAGGAGGGTACTAGCGAGGTGATTATCAATGCAGTAGTCCACAAGGTTTATATGGAAGATGGGACAACAGAGCTGTTAATAGAAGGTTCACCAGAGTTTACGGAGAAACATTCACTTGTTATAGCGCCATGTTTCGTTGATGTCGAGAGTACCCGAAATATCCGAGTCAGAGTACTGAACCCTTTCCCAGAGTCCAGGGTCATTAAACATCAAACATGTGTAGGATATGCAGAATCCGTGGATTCTGATATCAAGATCCTCCTGGATATGGAAGAAGATTCTGAAAAAGATAACTTTGAGGCAGTCCGAAGAATTCAAGTACATAACCCCATACCCGAAATCACACGCCAAGCCTCAGATGTACCCCGACCTAAGAGTAGTGAGAAAGTCAACATACCGACACACCTGAGAGATGTGTATATTGAGACGGTACACGGACTTGACCCAGCCAAACATGATGTTGTTGCTGATGTGCTGAGAGACTATGGAGAAGTATTTTCTAAAGACGAATTTGACCTGGGGTGTACCGATTTGGTGGAACATGCCATAGATACAGGGGATGCAAAACCTATCAAGCAACCACCGAGACGATTACCCATGGCGTTTGCTGGAGAAGATAAGAAGGCATTAGAGAACCTTCAGAAACAGGGATCTATTCGACCTTCGACATCACCCTGGGCTTCACCCATCGTGTTGGTCAGGAAGAAGTGTGGTTCAGTGAGGCCATGTGTAGATTTTCGCCGCCTTAACCTGGTAACCCGTAAAGATGCCTTTCCACTGCCCAGAATTCAAGATTGTCTTGATGCAATTGAAGGTGCAACATGGTTCTCTACCCTTGATCTTACCTCAGCCTACAATCAAGTTCCTATTAAGAAGGAAGACATCCCCAAAACCGCGTTTGTAACAAAATTTGGCCTCTGGGAGTACACAAAAATGCCCTTCGGGCTGTGCAATAGTCCTGCTACATTCCAACGATGCATCGAACTTGCTTTATCTGGACTCCAGTGGGTTTCCTGTCTCTTGTACCTCGATGATGTGGTGATTTTTGGCCATACGTTTGATCAACACACACAGAGACTTAGAGAAGTTCTGGAGAAAATCAAGCTGGCGAAGCTAAAACTGAAGCCGATTAAATGCCATTTGATGAAGAAGGAAGTCGAGTTTCTTGGACATATTATTTCTGGCGACGGAATTCGGCCGAATGAGGAAAATGTGAAGAAGGTTGTAGCCTGGCCCACCCCGAGAAATGTTACCGAAGTAAGAGGTATCTTAGGATTAGGCAGCTACTACCGACGCTGGGTAAAAGATTTTTCCAAGCTGGTACATCCACTAACCGAGTTAACGAAGAAAGACACACCCTTCCAATGGACATCAAACTGTGAAGAGTCATTTAGAGGACTGAAGATTGCTCTGACTGGATCGGATATTATGGGATATCCCAGAGATGAATGCCTATTTATCTTAGATACCGATGCATGCGACATCAGTATCGGTGCAGTTCTATCACAAATCCAAGATGGAAGAGAACGTGTCATCACATATGCCAGCCGTGTATTGAACAAAGCTGAGAAGAACTACTGTGTGACAGATAAGGAGTTACTGGCTGTGAAATTTTTCACAGAGTATTTCCGTCACTACCTTCTGGGGAGAAAGTTCTTGATTCGAACAGACCACCAGGCACTGAAGTGGCTGTTCAGCTTGAAGGAGCCGAAGAATCGAATTGCGAGATGGATAGAAGTATTATCAGCCTTTGACTTTGAGATAGAGTACAGACCTGGGAAGCGCCACCAAAATGCTGATGCCCTGTCTCGATGCCCAAACCCTAGACTGTGTGAATGCGAAGATGAACCTTTGAGATGCGGACCTTGTGTGAAGTGCCGTAAACGGACCACCGATATGCAGAGTGCATCTGTGGAGAATATTGAAGATAAAGATGAACTGCGTAGGGTAAGCTCCAGGAATAAAGCACCAATTGACCTTTTTGACACGGTTTGTGTTGGGTCTGTTGTTTTCCTACAGAAGTTAGGAAGTAATGTGTTCTGGTATGTTTGGAATATGGTGTTGCTGTTGCTGGGTACCATCACCTTGAATAACCTTATGGTTTCTGACGGGAATGACGGAGTATGCCGATCATGTCAAAACAAGGTTAGGGTTGATGGCCAGTCTGAGACAGGCCTTTCCAGTGAACATAACCTGAGGGAGACTGATGCAGATCGTCCCGAGATGAACTCGAGTCGTAAAGCAGTTGAGACGCCATGGATGCAGGGCTATGCTATGTCAACACTTAGGAAGAAGCAACTGGAGGATCCTGACATAGGACCTGTTATAAGATGGTATGAGGAAGGTCGACGACCGTCCGGACCAGGCATATGTACATCGAGTCCAGCCTCACGACACTATTGCAATTCATGGGACAGCCTCGAAGTAAAGGATGGGGTGTTATTCCGAAGATTTGTGCGAAAGGATGCAACTGGCAGTCATTGGCAGTTCCTGGTACCTAGAAGTATGAGAGACCATGTACTGAACCAGATGCATGATTGCATCCTTGCAGCGCACCTGGGACGGAAGAAGACTCGTGAGAAGACAATGCAGAGATTTCATTGGTGGAAATTACGAGAAGACGTGGACAACTGGGTTCGCCGTTGCGACACTTGTGGAGCGAACAAAGCCCCGACCAAGTCACCCAGAGCTCCTCTTGGAGATATGAGAGTGGGAGCCCCTCTGGACAGGCTATCGACAGATATTTTAGGGCCCTTTCCAGAGACGGAACGAGGGAATAAATACATCATGATTGTAACAGATCATTTCACTAATTGGGTGGAAATTTTCCCGATACCAGATCAAACAGCAGTCACATGTGCTCGGGTAATTCTAAATGAGGTTATTAGCAGGTATGGCTGCCCTTTAGATTTACACAGCGATCAGGGATCGAACTATACAAGCGATGTATTCTCGGAACTTTGTAAACTGCTGGAGATCCGGAAAACAAGAACGACGCCAAGACATCCCCAATGCAACGGCAAAGTCGAGCGGTTTAACCGAACTCTAGTGCCCATGATTAGGGCGTACTTGCGAGATGAACAAGAAGACTGGGACTTGTTCCTGGGTTGTTTGGCCGCAGCTTATAGGGCCACCCCTCACGACGGTACAGGGTTGACACCAAATCTACTCATGCTTGGAAGAGAAGTCAGACTACCTGCTGAGGTGATATTTGGTAGAGCTATTCCAGATACTGATGACGAGATGACATCCTATGGGGAATATGTAGATGAACTCCGTGATAAGCTGCAACATGCACATGATGTTACAAGACAACGACTAAAAGTAGCAGCAAAACGACAAAAGAAGACTTATGATGGGAAGACCCTAGCACACAGGTACAAACCAGGAGATTATATTTGGTATTACCATGAGAAACGGGAGAAGGGAATCAGTACCAAACTGAAACTTCCTTATGGTGGACCATATCTGATCACCCAGAAGATAAATGACTTGGACTACATCATCCAGATGGATGAAGATGGTAAAAAGAGAGTTGTACATCACAACAAATTAAAGCCATGAGGGTACGGCAGTCCTAAAATGGGCTAAGAAGGCTTTAGCACAATCCAAGGGAAGGGGGACCAACCTAAGAATCAAATAACAAAATAATGAAGGGAAACAGGGGCCCCATATTAACCCCAGAGTGCCACTGTGATCCACATTTAAATAGCTTTCAATGATGAAGATAATGATGTCCTCCTGCTGTCCTATCCACTGCTGTTATCTCTCTGTCACTCTGCTCTATTGAGGAAATTCATGAAGAAACTTATGAGGTGTATTCTTATACATTGCAGAAAGCAGTAACCACCATGGCAGAGAAAGCCTTCGCCAAGAGAGGTGCCGCCTACAGATGCGAGTCATGCCCTTACACCGGCGACAAATACCAGATGACGAGGCACGTCGTAACGAAGCATCTCCCCAGGGCCGAGGTGCCATTCATCTGTTCGGGTTGCAGCAAAATTGGGTTAACCCATCCAGAGATGATGAGACACTTTGAGGAGAAGCATCCCAACCTGAAAGTAGAGGACTGCCTTCAGGGGAGTAGGAAACCCTATACTCTGAAGGCAGAAGATGCCACCCTGTTATCCAGAGAGGAGTCCCTGAAATTATACCGGGAGCGAAGTGTCACCACAGCCAAGGCAAAGGATCCTCAGGGGAGTGGGAAAACCCATACTCTGGGGATTGAAGGCGGAAGTACTGCAACCTCGTTACTTATCCATGCAGAGCCACAGGACCCCCAGGGGAGTAGGAAAACCTATACTCTGGGGGTTGAAGCTTCTGAAACTACAGACCAGCCTAATATTGGGACAACACCGACACCTATGAACATGAAGGACCTGATGGAAGTCATTGAAGCATACCCCAATATCCGGGATCAAGTCTATGGTCTAATGGAATTACATCAGGCCGTCCGGAGCATTGAGGAACCCCCAACTACCATCAGCTCCTCGGATGCAGCCAGCTACAGTCAGGCCACCACCCCGTCCTCTGAATCACGGAACCCATCCCCTGAAATGCAGGCCCCACCGTCTGAAATACAGGCCAGTGCTGCCGGAAAAACAATGGCTGACACCAACGTAATTGAAGTGGAACTACATCCAACTGAGGGGGAATTATCCGAACTTCTGTCCATCCCTCCTGCTATATCACCCATCAAAACACCTAAAAAGTTGAACCCCAAACAGCCCACAACGGCCAAATCTACAGGGAAGCCAGCAGTCCCAAAACCTCACAAACGGAAGTTGGGAAGTCCTGCCTCAGGAACATCAGCAACTAAGGTCTCTAGAACTGCACCAGTGACTGCTGTTCCATCCTCGCCCGTCCCTTCCGTCACAGAACCACCAGCAAGCAGGACTACCCCCAATGATCCAGTTGTGCCATTGTCAACCATTACAGCGATAGTGGACCGGGCAGTTCGACAAACCGTAAATACTATGTCCTCGGCTATAATTTCGGCAGCAAGAACTCAACCCCTACCCCCAGAACAGGACCTAAGGCCAATATCCAACCAGCTGATGGCAACAAATGCCAATTTGGCCCAAATTGCTGGTATTATGGAGGTGACCAACAGCAAGCATGGAGAACTCGGTATCTGTCTTGGTGACATGACAAAAACCATCAACGGACTGTCATCAGAAATATCACGTGTATCTCGGGCAGTGTCTGTTTTCACTGAAGTGTCACGGAAAATGGACCAACATGTGATGGAGCAGACCATGACTATCAGGAGCCTGGTGCAAGGTAACTTGGATGCACATGCGGATCTGACAGCAGCCATGCGCAATCAGGCAGAGGCATTCAACACATTACGGTCCTGTATTAGCGAGCAGAATGTGAACTGCTTTGAACCCGTCAAGAAAGTCACATTTCCACTGCTGTCGACATCTGATGGAACTACTGGGAATGAATCCGAAACACCTGTGACCCCTATGCCATCTCCGGAATATACACCCAGTACCCCACCCAGACGACAAGATAAATCCCGAGAACCACAGGACAAATCCCCGGAGAAAGTAGCTACACCACCCAGACAACATAAGAAACCCCGAGAGGCCAGGAAGGACAAGTCCCCTGAACCAGAACACCGCACCGGTAAAAAGTCAAAGACCTCCAAGAAGGAATCACCTGCCAAACAGAAGACTGACCACCCCCCGGGAAAGCAACCGCCCCAGTCCTCATCCATCAGCACATCTAGACCCCCAATACGGTCAACTGTGGAGAGACCTCAAGTTCCCCCTGGCTTCTCCAATCGAGGATATCAAGGTTTTCCCTGGAACCATCGACCAGATTACCGTATCCCACGTTATTCAAGTCCAGACAGAGGCCTACAAAAGAGAATGAATGAAACGCGGAGAAAAATGAGAGACAATGAACATTAACTGACATAAGATTTTATTTGAACTTTGTTTGAAATCTGAGTGACAACTTAATGATATTAGCAAATTTGAGCAATGCATTTTTGAGCCAAATGGACTGTGGTGGCCAACGATGATACAGTGCTGAACTGCGATAAATAGTTGTTATCACTGTGATATACTGTTGTAAATACGTTTTGTTAACTTTGATCAAATTCTAGTCTGAATACTAATAACAGCAATGTTGTGGGCACACTAGTGACCTCCGGGTATTTTCTCTGCCACTAGCATGCCCCGAACTTTCAATAGTGATATGTACGTTATGTTTGTTCTTTCATGTTGCTGAGGACAGCTAACATTTAAGTGGGGGACAGTGTGACGGAATGATAGTTGATGTTGTATAAATTGTTCCCAGAAGTTTATTTCTGTCCACCCAATAGCGATAACCGCCAATGCGCGTTTGTCCCCGGATATTATTGTACGCGGTGTAATGTGGCACAGATAGAATAGCCACGATCTATTTTTGTCATGTTAGAATGCGACTAACTTTTGTTGTTTTAAAGATAAATATGTCGCTACTGTTGTTAATACTCACTGTTTCGATTAAATAACTATTCTAGTTCCTGATACAGTTGTTGTAGTGAGATGACTTTCATTGTTGTTCGGTAAATCCATGTTTATTCACATATTTTGGCAAGCAGTTTTGCCGATGGTCGCCATGTTTTGAGGAAAATGATAACGAGGTTTCACTCTCGCACCAAATTTTAGAGTAACTTTCGCAGAGTTTCCCCTTTTGTAAATGATTGAATTAACTTCCTTCAATGACGATCATTCATATTCACTGAAGATTGTAGACCATTAACTTTAGATAAATGATTTAGAGGCAAAGAGTTCTCATGAGGTTTCGAGAGTTTTGGCGCCCTTTACGAATTACTAGAGGTCAGCCAGAGGTCACCAGCAAGCTATAAATAGACGAACACCGACGGGATTACTTCACTTTGCTTTGGGCGAAAAGCCCACACCACGAGTGCGATTAGACGCATAACAAAGTCACCCCGACTGCGATTAGACGCAAGGCACGGATTAGACCGTGAGTAGACAAATAAAAACTCCTCCACTATGAAATAACACCGGGTGAACCAGTGGCACTCCTCCCATGGTCAAAACACTCGGGATTACAACTACCGGAGATAATCTAGCTCGGGGAAAACAAAACGAAAGAAGCTCGGGATAAGAGCTTGGGATAAAAATAAAGCTAGAGGTATCCTATACGTCAGCATTGACAAAGGACTAGTCAAGGTGCAGTCATTACGTCATCAGCCTACACAGTCAGTCGTCCTACCCCGACCCAAAGCAGCTCGGGACTACACAGGAGTTGTCTCCCTTGATGTGATTCAGAAGCTCTTCCAGACCACAGTTGTTGCCCTTGGTGTGATGAACCATCCCAAGCCAGATGACCTCGGGGTAGCTTGGAGATTACAGCTGTCCTAACACAGGAAATAATACAAAATAACAGCCATACTCATGAGAGTTTTTTACCTCCTTTTTCTGTATATACACTGTGGTAAAGGATATTGAATTAGTGCATCAGAAGCCAGATTCTTAACAGGTATATATGTGCTCAAGGTTACACAGATCTAGATCTAATGATAGATCTTGGGGTATTGATGTCATGAACAAGGTGAAACAACCTAAATAAAATATTGTTATTGATTGAGAATTCAAACAGCATTTTTCCTTCATTCTTTATTGAGTATTTGGTGAAATGCACGTTCCGGTTGAAAACCGGTGGTGTCAGAACTGATAAATTAAAGGTGATTGATAGACAAATAATTAATCGCCATCCTGACCGATCAACTGAGTATTTCTTTCGGGGACTGAAGTACCGGTTGACCGTAACATTTTCTAGTATGTGTTCGTGAAATTTTCTAACTTCAAAATATTGCAACTTTTTAGAGTGTGGAAACAGATTTGAATCAAACCAAAAACATGCCACTGTGCATGGCCCTCACATTAACATACAATATGACTGTTCATATATATGAGATAAGACCCTCTCAGCCATTTTTTCATGCAAATATATCCCCATAGAATTGTTACATGCGCAATACAGTCTGGATATATCGTATTTGTCATGTAAGACCAAATATGAAAATGCCAAGCCATTTATAACCAAGGGTCATACATTCTGGGAAATGTCTGCATGGATCTTGTTTCTATGAGTTATACATGTACATACATCAGTATAGGCTAAAATCTGTTAGACCATGCAGGGAGCATACATTTTGAAGAAAACAACAAAATTTGAAGTTTCATCTAAAATATTCTGGAAGCTAATTAAGATTTGAAATTGTTATTTAAGGAATTCCTCATCGATGTTAAGGTTACTGTATCAGGTCGAAGCTTCAAAATCTTGATATTTTTCTTTTTGTCTTATACCAGAGTACACAGTCAAACCTACAAGTTGGGGGAATAAGAAATTATGAAAATTAGTGCATTGTAGTAAAAAAGCATGACTTTTTAAAACTCAAGCCATTTGTGGTGCAGTAGTGCTGATTGGTTTTTGACCATTTTCTCCATTTAGTTTTTCGCCAAAAAGTGTTTTTTCCCGTTCTAATTTCTCTCTTGTTATTTGATGTACAAACATGAACTTTGGACACAATATTCCAATCATGTAGATCTTCAAAAGGTTGCCTCAAATTTTATAAATTCGGCCCTGTTGATGAATTATTTATGATTTATATGGTTTCAGATTTTCAACTCGTTCCATTCATTTGTGTCGTTCGGGCACCTTGTGGATGACGGGTCTTCCGCCAAAACAGGTCAAACATTTCCTGATTGCAATTTATCAGGCTGCGCAACAATCGGCGCCCAAACACAAGTCTTCATAATCCTAATGGATACAAAAAAGCGCTGCCCAGTAATTAAGCAAAATTGTGATACATAAACATACTCAAGCGGGACCCGATACAGTAACCTTAATTCTCTGATGGGTGCAAAACGTTTTCTTCAAATTTTTTCTGTTTTTTAACCAGTGTATGCATGGGTAAGTGTACTTCAGACTGTTTTTTTCAAGCAGCCTAATGTGGCGTGATGGTGCCTAATCTGTGACCTCTTCATAAAAGTTGTCCGAGTGAAACTTGACGAAAAAATTTACTCGGGGTTTGCGTTGCACTTTGGGATAGAAACATTATCTTTTTGCTATTTTCAAACGACCGGCCAGCGATGTAGCTAGGCAACGATTGTAACTCGAAAAGTGGCACCCAGATAAATGATGGACAGTGGCAGTGCACTGTAAATATGGAATATACGACCAGTAATGATCAGAATTACTGATCTGATGATTTCACATGAACGCCCAGTAAAGAAGGCAAAATGGTGTACACCGCAATTTACCTTACATTTGGTCAAACAGATTGATAATATGAAGCACAAAATCCGCAGCAAGGAAATCAGAGAAAAAGAAGAGAAAATGTGGATCAGATTACTTCCTCCGCGGACACAAGAGCTTCATTTTATTTGTTACCTCCCTTGATGTGATCAACTTTGGGACAATTCTTGGAGATAGAGATAATTTATCTCCCCTGATGTGTTGCACCTTCTTTTTTTTGACAGCGGACAGTGGATATATAATGTATTCTCGAAAGTCAAAAACGTCCAACTTATTATTTAATATCTTAATAATTCAATTCAATTCAATTCAACTTTATTGTATCATAAAAACAATTTACATGTCCATTAAGGACTGGATACAATAACACTCAAACAACTTGTTAGCTCCGGTGTAGCCTTGTTCCATACTACTACTTGTTCTCACGTAGCATGGAACAAGGCTACACCGGAGCTAACAACTTGTGAGATATGAACATGACCAGGCAAAAATCAAGGAGTACATGTAGTGATAACAATAGCTTTTGACTGTGAAGAACTTGATCATTTGCGTACACTTCGCCATCCATAAGATCCGCGTATTCAATTCAATTCAATTCAATTCAATTTATTGTACAAAACACCTTTACAGGCAGAGTAATAACAAATCAATAAAATGTTCATATATATACATATACTGTGGTGTATATATGGGCTGAGAGGTTACTCACTGAAGCCGAAGGGTGTACCAAGCATACAAATGTGGCACTACAATACTGACCAAGTCCTCTGAGGACATGATGAGGACAAATTTGTCAATATCACTTAAGGTCATGAAATTACTGTGACTTTCATTAATTGTTTTAAATAAGGATATTCTGTCAGTTGTGTACCGGGAACATGACAACACAAAGTGCATTTCGTCCTCAACTACTTGACAGGTGTCACAGACTCGCTGATAAACTTCTGTTTTGGGTTTTGTATGCCTACCAGTTTCAATTTTCAATTTATGGTTACTTAGTCTTAATTTTGAAAAAGCTTGTCTGTGATGGGAATTTTTACATACAAGTAAATATGGTTCGAACTTAATATTACTTTTAAATAATCTGTATGTCCTCATTTTGTTTTCTCCATTAGAATAAGGCCAGTCTGTCAGGATACTCTAGTATGTAGTGATAATATTTAACAGAACGCTGTACAACATCATATAACAATGGGAAGATTCCCAGTTCAGCTCGTACTCCCCAGTTGTGAGAAGATCTATGAACTTGTAACAGACGCTTGTGAAATTTGAGCTGAACCCTTTCTAAGGGGGAGGAATCAGGGTTTTTAGATGACAGAAGATCAGCTCCCCAAACTTCTGATCCATAAAGGAGGACTGGTTTAACTAAAGACTGAAAAAGGTTACAAGCGATATTAATTGGTACATTCTTATGGTGCATGTTATTGAGCAAAGAAAAGGACGCGCGCAATCCTTTTTTGCCCATCAGCTCACTATTCTGTCTAAAGTGGCCTGTTCGACAGAAAGTTACTCCCAAATACTGATACTGATTGACTTGAGTAATTTCAGAGTTGCCCAGCTGCCATCTGACTGGTCGTTTAAATTGCGGGCCTTTCTTGAATACAATAATTTTGGATTTATCTAAATTAGCAGTAACATGGTTCTCTTTACAATATATGTTAAGTTGGTCCAGACATTTCTGTAGCCCCCGGTGGAGACTCTGACAATAGGAGGAGGTCATCAGCAAAAAGGAGATGGGACAATAATTGACCATTGAGACTGATGGGTATACAGCTGTCATTAAAAATGTGTTGTATATCATCAATAAATATATTAAATAATGTTGGCGAGAGGCTACAACCCTGTCGCACTCCCTGATGACTTGAGAATTTTGAAGAGATCTCATTATTAATCTTAATATTGTATGAGATATCGCCGTAAAGTGATTTCACCAGGTTGAGTATTTTGCCATTGATGCCTTTGTCTACTAATTTTTTAAATAAAATTCTACGATCGACTGAATCAAATGCCTTCTGAAAATCCACGAAGCAGGAATACAGTGGCTTTTTATGAGATGTGTATTTTTCAATAGCAGTTCTTAGTGTGAATATATGATCGGCAGGTCGATAACCACGTTTAAACCCAACTTGGTTATCACTAATCATATGAGAATCATCCAAGTGATTAGAGATCCGAGTGTTAATAATTTTAGAGAAGAGTTTACCAAGTGCATTTCCAAGGGCTATGCCTCTATAGTTGTTGGGATCCGAGCGGTCACCTTTCTTATATATGGGGATCAGGATGGAGGTGCGCCAGGGCTCTGGAAAATGGCCACTATCCAGAACCATATTAAACAAACGACAAATATGATCAATAGTAAGAGGAATGATATTTCTCAAAAGTTCATTGCTTATTTCATCCTCTCCTGGGCTCTTATTAAGTTTTGTTTCAGCAAGGGCTGTCTGTATTTCAGTAGCTGTAATTGGGAAGTCTAAGACTTCACTATTAACAGTATGCCTATCTGAATTGATTTCCAAATGATAATCCTCTCTAGAGACTGTAGTAGAATTGGGCTGACCGAAGAGGGAAACAAAATGGTCAGCCATTGCAAATTTGTCAGCAGAGATAGACTGCTCAATATTTTTGGTTGCACCTAATTTTTTCAGCAATTTCCAGTAATAAGAAGCATCAGATTCTTTAGCGTTACTGAGTTTATTGATCAGATTATCATAGTATTGTTTTCTTTTACTGTTAATTAGTTTTTTGTAGTTTCGCTTCATTTTAAAATAATTGTTTCGAGCCTCGTTAGTCTGATTAATGTTATATTGATGGTAGCTGAATTTTGTTTCCCTTTTAGCAATCTTGCAGTTATGATCATACCACTTGTTCTTTTTTGTGGCCTTATTTGATTTAATCTGAATTGTAGCTTTACAATTCAGGTGGTGAAGGATAGCAGTGAAGTCAGCTATGCTATGCTCGACTCCCTCAGAGTTAACAGGATAAGGTTTCATTAAAAAGACATTTAACAGCTGTCTAGTTTTTTCTGAATGAATTTCCTGCTGGACTATGTCTGAACTTTTAGAGCTCCATTTTCGTTTAAATTTGATTTTACGGTATGATATATCATTGTCCGATGCAGCACGTGCTACATTCACAGCAAATTTAACATTTAAATAACTGAATATTTGACAATGGTCGGAGTGTAAAGTAATAGGGCAAATATGGAAATACTTTGCATATGGATAAAAAGTAGTTCCTAGATAAAATTTTTCCTGAAAAAATACGGAATACGGACTTTATCCAGTAGTAGTATAAGAGTATTACAGACCCCCTTTTGACGAGTGCGCAGGTGTTTCTGCGCAGATTTGTGGAGGAAGTGTGGAGGAAAGGTCAAGTGCAGTATAGTTCCGGCAGAAGGACCAAAAGCTACCTCCAATCCAAGAGAGTTCCAATTGTTGGAGGGGATGTACTCAGGATGTATTCATCCGCGGTGATGCGGTTTGGCCGCGGTTTTGGCGGTGATTTGGTCTCGGGAAAAAGCTTCCGCGGAGAAAAAGTAGTTCCTAGATAAAATGGTCCGATGGGGTCGAGTGAGGTATCAAAGTGAAGCTTATGTGAAGGGGCATCTAATGGGCTGGGTGTGGGGTTGACATAGCGTTATTCTGCGCATGCGCGGTGGCCCAAGGGTATGGAAATAATCGTTTTGAGATGTAGGGGAGCCCCTAGTGGACCGATGGGGTCGAGTGAGGTATCAAAGTGAAGCTTATGTGAGGGGGCATCTGATGGGATGGGTGTGGGATTGAAATATCGGCATTGTGCGCATGCGCGGTGGCCCAAGGGTATGGAAATAGCCGTGTTGGAGCTAGGGGAGCCCCTAATGGTCGAATGGGGTCGAGTGAGGTATCAACGTGAAGCCTAGGTGAAGGGGTATTTGATGGCTGGGTGGGTGCATGTAAAATTTTTCCTGAAAAAAAAAATACGGAACACGGACTTTATCGAAAAACCTGGGAAAATGCCTATGGGGTATGAGGGGTATGTAGGTCGCCGGGCTTAACGGGGCTTGTCTATCAATAGAGTTATCTCCCCCTAGTTCCAGGGTGGGTGTATGTAAAAATTTTCCTGAAAAAATACGGAATACGGACTTTATCCTAAATTACGGGAAAATGCCTATATGGGGTATGGGGGTATAGGACCATCCTGGGAAACCTACTTCTATACATTTGCGGTAGGGTTGTGGGGTCTCGTTTTACTCGTCTCGTCATTTAGAACATGATAGGAAGTGTCCCCGTGCGAATCGGTGAAATTTTTGAAAAAAGTCACCGAGCCCCATATAGACCCAAACTGGGGTATAGGATCAATGTTTGTCCCCTGGGAAACGTACTTCTATACATTTGCGGTAGGGTTGTGGGGTCTCGTTTTACTCGTCTCGTCATTTAGAACATGATAAGAAGTGTCCCCGTGCGAATCCGGTGAAATTTTTGGAAAAAAGTCACCGAGCCCCATATAGTCCCATACTGGGGTATAGGATCAATGTTTGTCCCCCTGGGAAACGTACTTCTATACATTTGCGGTAGGGTTGTGGGGTCTCGTTTTACTCGTCTCGTCATTTAGAACATGATAGGAAGTGTCCCCGTGCCAATCGGTGAAATTTTGGAAAAAAATCACCGAGCCCCATATAGTCCCATACTGAGGGTATAGGATCAATGTTTGTCCCCCTGGGAAACGTACTTCTATACATTTGCGGTAGGGTTGTGGGGTCTCGTTTTACTCGTCTCGTCATTTAAGAACATGATAGGAAGTGTCCCCGTGCGAATAGGTGAAATTTTTGAAAAAAGTCACCGAACCCCATATAGTCCCATACTGAGGGTATAGGATCAATGTTTATCCCCCTGGGAAACGTACTTCTATACATTTGCGGTAGGGTTGTGGGGTCTCGTTTTACTCGTGTCGTCATTTAGAACACGATAGGAAGTGTTACGGAGCGAATCGGTGAAATTTTTGAAAAAAGTCACCGAGGCCTGGGTAGGCCCATAGGCCTATACTGCATGCTATGGGTGTATAGGTCCATACGGGGTGGACATGTTGGAGTCTAGGTGAGTCCCTAATGGTCCAATGGGGCCGAGTGAGGTCTTATTTTGAAGCTCTCGTGGAGGAGCACTTGACTACACTAATGGTTCGTCCGTGTTCAATAGTCTGCGCATGCGCAGCCTGGCCCGTAGTATAGAAAACAGGCATTTTGGGTGCTAGGTAGGGGTGTGTT
>JAVTVY010013555.1:0-53100 GCA_036873755.1 Hanleya hanleyi
CTTTATGTCGTAAGATATACCCAAATGTGACATTCAACTTATAGGCTGTCACCTGATCTTTGAAAATGTTCTCGGCATATGTAGTGAGATACGTGAGGTCCTCCAGGCGAAAATTGTATAAGTCCAAAAGACGACGATCACGATGAAAACAATGGCGTATGGTAGCCCAGTGTCGTTGATAAATGGCCCTGACACGTGCATCTTGAGGCAAGACTTCAACCGGAGGTGCTGCTGGGTCGAAGGGAAAATCTGCTCCACGTATCATGCTTACTCGAAAAAAGTAAATGGATGGCTGTGCTGGCTGCGTGGCTGGCTGGCTGGCTGGCTGGGAGACAGGTCAGGTAAGTCAGATTGAATACACCCTGGCCCTAAAAAATGAACTCCTTTTATAGCCCATTGACCTCATTTGCATATTTTCAGCGGACAACAGACCGCCATCTTGAACACGACCACCCTAACACACACAAACATGCCGCCATCTTGAAAACGACATAGGCAAAGACCTCATTTGCATATTTTCAGCGGACAACAGGCCGCCATCTTGAAACCGACCACCCCTAACCTACAAAAAACAGGCCGCCATATTGAAAACAGTGGGGAAAAACCCAGAGACCTCATTTGCATATTTTCAGGGGGACAACAGGCCGCCATCTTGAAACCGACCACCCCCTAACCTACAAAAAAAAAGCCGCCATCTTGAAAATATGCAAATGAGGACCGAAACAAGTGCAATTGACCGCCCTACAAAAACAGGCCGCCATCTTGAATCCGACCACCCCTAACCTAGAAAAAACAGGCCGCCATCTTGAAAATATGCAAATGAAGGGTGAAACAAGTGCAAGTGTGCGCACCTACAAAAACAGGCCGCCATCTTGAAACCGACCACCCCTAACCTAGAAAAAACAGGCCGCCATCTTGAAAATATGCAAATGAAGGGTGAAACAAGTGCAATTGGCCGCCATCTTGAATCCGACCGCCCCTAACCTAGAAAAAACAAGCCGCCATCTTGAATATACCCAATGCACCCAATGACCTCATTTGCATAAAACTCATTAACAGGCCGCCATCTTGAAACCGACCACCCCTAACCTAGAAAAAACAAGCCGCCATCTTGAAAATATGCAAAATGAGGACGAGCGAAACAAGTGCAATTGACCTTGACCTACAAAAAAACAGGCCGCCATCTTGAATCCGACCACCCCTAACCTAGAAAAAACAGGCCGCCATCTTGAAAATATGCAAATGAGGCGCGAAACAAGTGCAAGTGTCCGCACCTACAAAAACAGGCCGGCATCTTGAATCCAACCACCCCTAACCTAGAAAAAACAGGCCGCCATCTTGAAAATATGCAAATGAAGGGTCAAACAAGTGCAATTGGCCGCCATCTTGAATCCGACCACCCCTAACCTAGAAAAAACAAGCCGCCATCTTGAATATACCCAATGCACCCAATGACCTCATTTGCATAAAAGGCCACGCCCACTCATTTGCATAAACTCACGCATGCGCACGCCCACAAAATAATTTCTGCGCATGCGCAGTGAAAACCGTGGTACAAAAGATCAATCCTCCCTACTACTCCTGGAGTATCACACACTGTCTATTGTACATATACAACCATCAACTATTAATCGTTTGATTAACTGGCAAAGACGGCGAGGAAATTACATATTGGTGATGTGATGGAATTACCGAAAGCGTTCACGAGAACATTCATTCTGTTTAATATATCTCTTAAACGAATTTCAACATCACGCAATGTAATACGAAACTCCACAACAGCATTTCACTGCGTATTTAAATCAAAAATACTGGCATTAGCGCAGGTTTGATCATAGTTATTCGAAATTCAACGTGACGAAATTTCAAGCACTTTCAAATCCGACATGCCTCAGAGAAATTCGCCACAAATTATCCTTACGTAAAAATTAATCGGACATCACTGAACTGTTTTATTGTTTTAAGGCGACGTTTGCGAGAATTCTACATAATGGAAAATACTTATACTCAAATTATATATTTACTTGTGAGTAGTATATAGGTCGCATTGAGGGAAGGGGAATGACGTCACGGATAACCTCACCTCCAGTTACATCACGTCCGGGTCAAATGTCACTTCCGGGTCAAAAGTCACGTCCGAGTCATAAGGCGTTTAAGCCGAATGGGCATTCGAACCCGAGTGAATTGTGCACCGTGAGACTGCGAAGCTTGGAGGTCATTGGGCTTGGACGCTGACCTCGGAGGCGGTAACTAGCTTACAGACTGGCTCTGTCTCACACGAGTTATTCTTTTTCTTGAATAACCTGTTTCCAACGGGATTTGCATGTGTAAAATTGTTCGAAGTTTGAGAGTTCTGATATGTTAGGAAGGAATAGATCCAAAGTCTGATGAGGTTTTATCCATCTTACAATCACGTGATGCAGTATCCATCCATTCATCTCCATGGTAGGTGTCAATTAGCATCCAACATAAAATGACATTTATCTATCAACGCACAATACAGGTTCCGCAAGGCAGGGAGTGTGTATGTAATTCGACGCGCCAAATTAAATTGATGTCGTGTTATACAGGAGGTGGGAGGCAGAGTAACTAAATTGTATTTTGATGGATGTACAGCGCATCATGGTTTGATAGTGAGATAAAACGCATTCACGTTTCAGGTTTATTGGTTTAACACCACGGAGTACACATTAACCCCCATAGATGCATATTCTCCATGACAATATCTTGAGATGATCAGTTCCCGCATTCAGACATATTTGATCCAGGAATATTGACTGTTGATATTTTACTACATGGAAGACTACAAACAGTGAACTACACAATTGTATGTTTATGTCAAATGATCACAAAAATAATTTCCAACATATCAAATTCCGAATAAAACAAATACATTATACATGCCGAATAAAACAAATACCTTATACATGCCGAATGAAGCAAATACCTGATGCATGCCGAACAAAACAAATACCTTACACACCCCGAATAAAACAAATACGTTATACATGTAAAATAAAACAAATACCTTATACATGTCGAACAAAACAAATACCTTATACGGCTGGCTCTTTACAAAATCCGCCCAAAAGTACAATCAATATTCCAGAAAGAGTATGGATGAGATTTTTCTTACAAAAAAAATAATGTGAATTCCACCAAAAAATGCCAATTTCTCAAACACTATGTTAAAATTTTCGTGCACATGCAAATTCGGCCACCAGATACTTCTTCAGATTCGTGCGAATTGACAGCTCTAAATCTCGTTTTCTCCCCTTTAGCATGTTTATGAGATATACGAAATGACTCTGGAGTACCACACTCTCTATTGTTTGTATACAACCATTAAAAATTAATCACGTGATTTACCGGCAAAGACCATGGAATTACCAAAAACGTTCAATATATCTCTTAAACGAATTATTTAAATCAAAACAATGGTATTAACGCGGCTTTTTTTCATAGCTATTCTAAACTCACTGTGAAGAAATTTTAAGCATGCTGAATCCGACAAGCTTCAGAGAAATTCGCCACAAATATCTTCACGTAAAAATTAATTAAACATCACTGAATTGTTTTCTCTATGTTAATAAGGCGACGTCTGCGAGAATCTTACATAATACAAAACGGAAAATTATATACATACTTGTGAGTAGTATATAAAGGCTACATTCTGTCGCATTGAGGGTGAGTGATGATGTCAGGTCACGTGACGATGACGTCACTTCTGGTGAGATCACATCCGGTTCAAAAGTCCCGTCCGAGTCATAGGTCACTTCAACAAGAACAGCTGAAAAGTCGATGACAACACACGCAGTGCGGACCGTATATTGACGTAGCCTATTGCTTATCTGCGTTTGTTTCGCTATGCCAATGCTTTCTGTTCGTATATATTTTAACACAAGTGTTTCTCTTATCAATCAGCATATTGAGTAATTCATAACAATAACTTTGCTAAATTTTTATTCTCATATTTCAGAAGTTGGATAATTTGCCAGAACCTGACATAATTTTTTTTCTGCTAGACGATTGGAAACACAGTTTATGATATCTTGAAGGGCTATATATTCATGTATCGTGGTGGAGTTTGAAACTTGCAGTTGAATATTTTGACACTTTTCCTTGAGATTGAACTTTGGAGATAGAACTGTGGAGATTAAATATCTTATTACAAAGCCATTAGCAGTGCTGGAACAATCATGTTGGAGCTGACTATCTTGCAGATTTGAACCCTGGACATCTCCTTCATTGTTTTTTAATTAAGACTGTTGACATCTGGTAACTTAAGGCGTTAGCTTGGGACATTAAATTGTTGATATTTGATATCTTGAAGATTGATCTCTTTGATGGTGGAAATCATAGTTTAGGTGGCAATTCAATTGTTCTCGAGCTGACACAATACAATGTCGTGATTGATGGGTATCGATTGTATGCAACATAGAATTTCTGTGGGCATTTTTACCCCAATCTTTATCTTCATGCTGTACAAAGAGGGATTCACTTTGGAAATGCATTCATCAGGACACTCAAAATGACAAAGGTTAGGCACTACACCTTCTTTTTGTTATTCCTTTGTATTATGTTGCAGTCTGCAAATATTCACAATCCATTCAATCTACATTTCCATGCACCAACAAGAGTCACAAGCAATACATTACCCAAATACACAGATTTCGAACAATATGGCCAACAGCGATTATTAATGCTGGTGACTGATGTTGAGAAAAATCCTGTTCCATTCTTCATTAATTTGCATGGTCGACCATCTTATGTAATATTAGTGGACTATCACCAAGAACGTGCTCTATTCCCCGGTAGAGTCAAGGGGGCGTCAATGTCTATGTAATTGTTTACTTTTCTGCTTGCAAGCATGTACTGAATCGGATGTATAATGGTGGACAAAGCAAAATTTACATAAAATTTTGTATCAAGGCGATGTTAAGCTATTTGGTAGCCTTCCTACCATATCTGCATTGTACACCACAGTCATGATGGAGACCATAAGAATGCGTTGTGTGTAATTACACTCAAAATAAAATTCCGTTTACTCGAACGAAAAAAAATCCGTCCCCAGGGAATCAAGGGAATATTCCTTTATTGTAACGGATTCCTATTATTAACGGATTCAACGGATTTTATTATCCGTTAAATTTAACGGAAAAGTCCGTCCCCAGGGAATCGAGGGAATATTCCGTTATTGTAACGGATTCTTATTTTTTAACGGATTCAACGTTGGGCCCTTGCTGGTAACCGGAAATTTATTAAATTTTATCCCATGCAAACTGGGTTTATATTGAGTGGACTTTTCCACGTAACTCTAACGTCCGAGTCAAGAGGAAAATCCTCTCAGTATATAGATCATCGGAATCGTTCGTAATATCCAATGTTTAATGATTTTAACTCAAACCGCATTGATATTGACTGCGCTGATTAACTCTCATGTGGTTTTTAATTCAGTGCTTTCTCCTTGTCGAGGAATAAATTAAAAAAATTAAAATTCTATAGATCGGACAGAGTCGGACATGTTTGGCTTATAATTCCGATATTGCTCATTAATCACAAACGTAATTATACATGCAGATAAATTTTAAAATTACAATTTCCTGCTCATAAAAGTAAAACAAATGAGTAGGTTCATGCAAGTTAGATAACTGTTGGTGCGGTGATGCCCACGACGGCCCGGTGTGGTTAAGTTAATGTGGAGATGCCCACGTCGGCCCGATGCGGCCAATACATCGCTTGGGCTTTCCCTCGTTGGCTCCACATGACTCGCAAAACATTGGCCCATCGCCGGAAAGCAGGCGTCGGCCCACATTTGCCCTCACTCTCCCCGACGTGGGCCCCACATGGACAATAACACACAATGCCAACGCCGAGATGGCCCTCACTTGGCCTCCATCTCTCGTATCATTCATACCCGCTGGGACAATGCTGGTTTGCCGACGTCGAGCCAATGTCTTAATTGCCGATGTTGGGCCTTCGTCGGGCTAACGTGGCAGATGAAGCCTGTGCAAATGTGGGTTCCTCCATATTTCACCCGCATGGGGCCGACGTGGGTTTGCCTATTCCTACACAGCGCAATTCAGAATGTGGGCTTCCCAGTACTCAACCCACTTGGGGCCAGTGTAGGGTTGCCCATGCCCCCACAGCCCACGACATGCCCACGTTTGCCCAGGTGGGACCAATGATTACTTGCTGACTGGGATATTCCGTTGATGTCCGTCAGTGCAATACAACAACGGAAGATTCCTTTACTATAACGTACTATTTCCGTTTATACAACGGATTAATCCGTTAAAACTACCTAACGGATAGTAATACGTTAAATTTTAGCGGATTATTATTTTGAGTGTAGCGATAAATACAGATCTATATACCCTCCCTGTCTGGTATCTCCAACTTAAACGCATTGTTATACCTGTATACAAAGTTCCACAATCCATCACTGTACATGTGAAATTTGGCTATTTTCAGAGAATTGAGGCGATATGCAAGAGTGCAACAGTATTGAACGGAAGAACTTCTTGCTATCACTTAGATATAGCATTAATATAGCCACCTCATTAGCGACTGCCTCAGGACCCTTGGTCCTCTGGTTTAGGTTAAAGGGGAAAAGCTCACAGCCAGCCGGGAGTGAGTCAATGCAGGTCCCAGGCACGTGTAGTGTCCCGCCTTCTTGAGTATGCATCATTTTATGCAGCCAGACCTGATTGAACCGGATTGAATATATACATGTACATGGTTATTGTATTGACACATCTACTGGTCAGTCCTAGTCCGTAAAGAAACAGACCGTCTCTATATTAGAAAGCTCTACACAACTGACTTAATGGCCAACCCTCACCCATAACGTATGATATGACCCATACTTAAAATAGCAAAGCTATGTTCATTTGAGTGTTTAACAAATTTTCCGACGATCTACATTTATTCTCAAGGATGATTCAATATAAGTAGAACCATAGCAAATGAGGCAAAATTTTCTAGGTTTCATGCAGTTATCAGGTTACCCCATGTTAAGGCGTTTTTCTCCATCAGTCGTCCATGGTGCTCATCCAGTAACATCAGATGAGTTGTTTGAGCTGATCTATCATCACAGCTCCCGAGCTAGCGTATCTAATTCCGCTTAAGCCTGTACTAGGGGCCATGTGGATATTTCATAGTTTCTACATGAACATCTGCAATAACCCCTCCCCTGAGATACTGAGACTACGTCCGAGAATCCAATGTTATGTTTCTATTGAGTCATATTGTCCCTTTTTAGTCATCAGATGTAGTCAATTGTTCCCACCTCTTGCATATCGCTCCAATTATCTGAAATATATGCTATTGAAGGAGTATTTTCAAGTTACCAGAAACGAACAATGTATTGCACCAATTTGATAGTATGTAAGGTCACGAACTGTTGCTTTATCGGACACCTGGAATGTGTGGGGACCATGTATGTTCGGCAATCACACGCACGGGGGTAAACCTGTTATTGCATCCCGGATCCACTCATCACAGGTTCGTCTTAGTGTTAGTCTCATTCGAATACATGTCAATATTTAATATGTATACGCGTCTCCTCCACTTCCTATGCGTAAACTGCTTCAAACCTGTATCTATTGTCTTTGTATAAGATAACAAAACGATTAAATACATGAACACGGTAGATGGGGAGGAAATAAAGAGTGTATAGATCTTTACCTATGGACACGTCATCGTCACATGATAAGCTGGATGGCTTATCAATCTAGATGAAAAAGCCAACCAGACTATATGTATTGATTGATTGATTGATTATATAGTAGGTGAATATGTCTAGGAGGCAACATGTTACCGAAACCAGTCACAGGGCATGGACAACAAGTCCATATACGCAATAGCTAGCTGACATCCTTGAAGGTGACTGGCATCCTTACCCCGGATTGTAAACCCGTGTGATGTGTCTGTTCAAATGGTTCAGGGTCACCAATATTTTACGTATGTACTCGATCATTCTCTAATAAAAAGGAAAGAGTGCCAACGAGTCAATTGACATCAATTACTACAGTGCGAGTTCGTGATCATATTGTGATTCATGAAAGCTGCCAATAGTATTCATATGATAATTTTATCATTATACTATATATTCAGCAGCATGTTGGTGAAATACAGATTCAGCAACAGATTGGTAAAATATATATATATTCAACAACAGGCTGATATAATACAGGTTGAACAACAAAGTTGATATAAAGCAGATTTAGAAAAAGGCTGATATAATGCAGATTCAGCAACAGGCTGATACAATGAAGATTCAGGAACAGGCTGATATAATGAAGATTCAGCAACAGGCTGATACAATGCAGATTCAGCGACAGGCTGATATAATGAAGATTCAGCAACAGGCTGATACAATGCAGATTCAGCAACAATGCAGATTCAGCAACAGGCTGATATAATGAAGATTCAGCAACAGGCTGATATAATGAAGATTCAGCAACAGGCTGATATAATGAAGATTCAGCAACAGGCTGATATAATGAAGATTCAGCAACAGTCTGATATAATGAAGATTCAGCAACAGGCTGATATAATGAAGATTCAGCAACAGGCTGATACAATGAAGATTCAGCAACAGGCTGATATAATGAAGATTCATCTACAGGCTACAAATTGAACAACAGTTTGATATAATGCAGATTCTGAAACATGCTGATATAATGCAGATTCAACAAACCATATTTGAAAGGTACAAAAAAGCTCAAAAGTGTATTGAACTTGCCCCCCTTTAGATCTTGTAGTCTTTCTATGCCATGTTGCCTATTTCAAAATGGCGAAACAAAATCGGGGACGCTTGATTACAATCAATCCACTTAATCGTGTAACACCAGAAGTAAACTTCAGAAATATGTTATGTCCTTCGAGTTAGTTTATGTTTAGTGCGTCACCGCTTTCAGATCAATAATGTCCACTCCGCCTTGTCCTCACTTTGATTGTTATCGCTACGTCCCCTCTCCAGATTAGTTGGGATCGCTGTTTTCCTGCTCCCAGGTTTACAATGTCCATTCCTCCCTGATCCACTCCCCCTTCAGTTTAGTAGAGCGGCGTCGCCTGTTTCGTGGTAATAACGTACAGTTCGTCCCCAGGTTATAGTTATGTCCGTTTCTTCCTCACTCCCGAGTTAATAATGTACGCCCCCGTCATGCCCTCAACTCGGTTATGATCGCTGCGTCCTCTCCTCCAGAATAATAATGACCACTCCCTCCCGCTCCCAGTTTTATAATATCCAGGTCCGGCCCGCCCTCAGGTTGGTATCCCCGCTCCCTGGCTAATAATGACCACTCCGTCCAGCTCCCAGTTCAATAGTGTCCAGTCCGCCCCGCCCTCACGTTGGTGTTCCCGCGCAATGGTTAATAATGACCACTCCGACCCGCTCCCAGTTTAATAATATCCAGTCCGCCCCGATTAGCTGTGGCCACTGCACCCTTACGGAAGAGCAGTATATACTTCTATGGCAGTGTACACTGTCACTATACTTCCACAGACCTCCCCTCTACTGCGGCCATACTTCTGAAACTCTGTGCAATTCCAGCTTTTTTCTCTGTACTGCCACTATACTTCTGGCACTTACACTTTTGCTGTGTATACTGCGGTCATACTTCTACAACTTGATCACAAAAAATGTAAATTCTATACTGCTGTTACACTGCTACAAGTTTAGCTGTTTCCTGCGTACAATGCTGTTATACTTCTACAACTTGTCCTTACCAAAAAAGGCCTTCAACTTGAAACTATACTGCTGCTATACTTCAGTGAGAGGAATGCTGGGATAGGAATTCCTCATTAATTTGAAAAATAGGTCAACTGAATTTCCCTCCAGTGAGCACACAGTTGCTGTGTATGGCAAATGGAGAGCAGATCTTCGCAGTACTCTTTTCTCTGTACAGCTTTGTTCATGAACTGATGCATGTGAGTAGCATTAATATATTAGATGCCAATGGGAAGAATTTCCCTTTCATTCCATTCCCCATATTTTTCCAATACTGCATATTTTTCAAACATACTAAGGTCAACATTATGGCATGTCTGATATAAAATTTATCATGGTGAGAATATAGGGGGCGGTTTCAGCCAGGGCAATCAGTTTAATTATACCCCAAAACATGTTTAGGCCTACCATGTTATAATACATCATATGTCCATGTTATAATGTAGTAATATCAACCATTCATGTGTGTATGATACATGAATGTGTCAATTTTGCCTGAAAGAGGATGCTTGTATATACCATTTTTATTTAGACCACACTTGGTATACAGGGCAATCTTATACTGCTGCTATACTTCAGCCTGTCTACTGCCACTATGATGCAGTCATACTTCCACTATACTGCTACCATACTGGCCATATACTTCTGTCTATGCTGCCAGCCCCCTGCCATGACACTGCCTCCGTACTTCAGGGAAGGGTTACAGGAGCTTAATTAACATAATGTAAGCATACTGCAGTCATACTTCCACTATAATTCTACTATGCTGCTACCATACTGGCCATATACTTCTGTCTATGCTGCCAGCCCCCTGCCATAACACTGCCTCTATACTTCAGGGAAGGGTTACAGCACCTTAATTAACATAATGTCAGCATACTGCAGTCATACTTCCACTATACTTCTACTATACTGCTACCATACTGGCCATATACTTCTGTCTATGCTGCCAGCCCTCTGCCATAACACTGCCTCTATACTTCAGGGAAGGGTTACAGCAGCTTAATTAACATAATGTCAGCATACTGCCAATATACTGCCACTATAATTCTGCAACCCTGCCACAAGTCACAACTTCAGTCTAACATGTGAGTATCTTCTTCAGAAAAAGCTATTTCAAGGCAGTATAGTGGAAGTGTATACTGCGGTCATACTGACATCATAATTCAAGCTTCTACTGCAGCTGTACTTCTACTCTAATGTTGTCATACTTCCTTTTCGTAAGGGTGTGCCCCTGCTTGTTATGTCCATTCCGTTCTGCTCCCAGGTGAGCATGTCCACTCCTCTCTGTCCTCGGTTTAGTTATATCGGCGGCGTCACTGGTCTCAGGGTAATACTATCCAGTTGCCCATAGGTCAAAGTTATGTCGGCTTCTTTCTCGCTCCGGAGTTAATAATGTCCGGTCCGCCTTGCCCTCGGGTCGGTGTCCCCGTTTTCAGGCTAATAATGACAAATTCGTCCTCCCAGTTTAATAATGTTCACTCGGCCCCGCTCCCATGTTAGTTGTGTCAATTCCTCCCTGTCCTCCATATCGACTGCGTCTCCGCTCTCGGGTAAATAATGTTGAGTTCGCCTCAGGTTGGCCGCTTCAATAATCTCCACTTCGTCCCGCCCCTGATGAGTTATGTCCGCTGTGACCTGATCTCATGTTAATAATATCCACCTCGTTTCGTCCTTCGTAAATGAAGTCCACGTATTCCAACCTCGGGTTAATTATAGCCACTCCGTCTATGCAGCAGGTTTGTGTAAATGTTATCACCTGGAGTTAGGGGGGATGGGGGCGTTTAAGCCGAATGACCATTCGAGCCCGAGCGAGTTGTGCGCCGAGACCGCTAAGCTTGGACGTTATTCGGCTTGGCCGGTCTCGGAGGCTGTAAACTAACTTACAGACTAGCTCTGTCTCACACGAGTTATTCCTTTTTTGGAATAGCCTGTTTCCAACGGAATTTGCACGTGTAAAGGTGTTCGAACTTTGAGAGTACAGATATGTTAGAAAGGAATAGACCCAACCCCAGATGAGGTTTTATCTCTCTTACAATCACGTGATGAAGTGTGCATCCATTCATCTCCATGGCCTGACATCCAACATAAAATGACATTTATCTATCAACGCACAGTACAGGTTCCGCAAGGCGGTAAGTATGTATGTAACTCGACGCGCCAAATTAAAGGGTTGCAAGTCCAGAGATCTGGCGTTGGCAATTAAACTGATGTCGTGTTACATGATGGAGGAGGCAGAATATAAATAAATTATATTTTGATGGATGTACAGTGCATCATGGGATGGTTGTGAGATAAAACAGACTCACGTTTCAAGTATATTGGTTTAACATCACGGAGAACAAATTAAACCCCATAGATGCATATTCTTCTTGACAATATCTTGAGATGATCAGTTCCCGCATTCAGACATATTTGATCGAGGAATATCGACTGTTAATATTTTAATACAGGGATGATTACAAACATTCAACTAAACAATGGTATGTGTATGTTAAAACATTTTGCGCTATCTCCGGAACGACAAGAAATGGAGAGCTGAAACTCCTTGACTGTGATGTTTTTGTCATATTTCTTAAAAATTTCTGCTTTTCTGCGATGAAAAGTGGGCAAAAACTACTTTATTTCACATCACATTAATATTTACTAATTTATCATGCAGTTTTTGTGGGGAAATTGCACAAATACAAAATTCGGAAAATCCGACCGAAAAATCGACCAAAAAAATGCCGCTTTTGAAAATGACGTTACTGTGACGACACCAAAGCGACCATCTTGGATTTTTTTTTTACATTTTCTGGTAGAGCTTGACCCAAGGGTATGATGCGGTAAGTTTCAGCCCCCTACCTCAAGGGATAAGAAAAATAATTAGAGGGGGGTGGCCATTTCGATCCCCCACCCCAAATTCTAATTCACTTTGTGTGGTCAAACGAATAGCAAACAAGCATATACATATGCAAATATAAAGGTCACGCTTCGAATATTTGCGGAGTTATCGATGGTCACATTAAAGTGCTATTTCCCTTGACATTTGGATCCTTGAGCAGTCCAAAACCTGTTGAAATATTTCACACCAAAATATTATTTGATAATTTATTTTCTGGATTTTTAATTTGTACACTTAATACTTTAACTCGAATCCCCTGATGTTTATCTCTACACACATGGGATAACGATTATCAACACAAAACCTACCCTCCGCCTCCATTGTAGAGGGGACATAAAAGCACACTTTCACCACTAATTTGTATCATATCTCCAGTTAGAATCCGATGAATGCCCTGTCATGCATTTATTTGACAAACCAGACCAGTCTTACTTTGCAAAAAATAAGCCTAACTGGCGGGGTGGGGGGGGGGGGAATGGCTCCCCGCCCTCAAATTTTCTACGCTATCTTCGGAATTACAAAAATGGAGAGCTAAAACTGCGTGACTTTACAGTTTATCATATTGGGGTCATTTTGAGCCTATTTGTGCAACACGCCGAGCAGAGGATCATGGGTAAATTCAAGATGGCGGCCATGTGGGGTACCAGAAAAGTGGATTTTTTCGTCAGATTTCTCCAAAATTTCTGCTTTCCCACAATGAAATGTGGGCAAAAACTATTTTATTTCACATCGCATTAATATGTACTAATTTATCATGGAGTTTTTTTGCGGAGATAAAAATTCGGAAAATCGAACCGAAAATTCTTCCAAAAAATGCCGTTTTTGAAAATGACGACACTGCGACGTCATCAAAGCGATCATCTTGGGTCTTTTTTACATTTTCTGGTAGAGCTTGACCTGAGGCTAGGGTATGGTGTGGTAAGTTTCAGCCCCCTAGCTCAAGGGGTAAACAAAATATTTAGAGAAGCATTTCACCCCCCCCCCCCTCCGCTCCCCACCCAGGCCAGGACAGGTCCTAAAAAAGCCCAGGCCAGATAGGGGTAGTACAGAAAAGACGGCTAAACCCTTATTTTGCCGGGGGAGATAACTCTTGCATCCACCAGGGGGCGCTGTTTCCAGGTTAAAGTATGGGAAGCGCTCATGCACGCCTTTGACCTCTGTGGCGGCAGGTGGCGGTCACGTGGCGGTCACGTGGAGGTCAAAAGTAGTCCAGGCAACCTTTAACCTTTGTATTCCTCCGCGGTCTGGTGGTGATGCCGTCACTTCCGCGGACAGAAAGTAGTCCGATGTCAACCAAGTGACTTCCAATGTTAATGTATACGGGGAATGCCCCAAAAGAGTATGGGAATAGACGTTTTGTGACCGGGGTGGGTCCCTAGTGGACCCAATGGGTCGAGTGAGGTATCAAAGCGAAGCTTTCCTCGAGGGCCATTCAGTCATGGGTGGGCGCATGTAAAATTATGATTTTTCCCGAAAATATAAAAAGCGGAACACGGACTTTACCCCTAAAATAGGGGAAAACACCTATCAACCCTAGTCAAAAGGGCTAATATCGGTTCTCGGGATTATTGGCACCTACCTATCAAGTCAATGGGGTGGGTGCGTGTAAAATTAGGATTTGTCCCCGAAACTATAAAAAGCGGAATACGGATTTTACCCTTAGAATAGGGGAAAAAACCTATCAACCCTACCAAAAAGGGCTAATATCGGTCCCCGGACTTATTGGAACCTGCCTATCAAGTCAATGGGGTGGGTGCATGTAAAGTTGAGTTTTTTTCCAAAAAACTATAAAAAGCGGAACACGGATTTTACCCCTAAAATAGGGGAAAACACCTATCAACCCTAGCCAAAAGGGCTAATATCGGTCCCCGGGCTTATTGGGACCTGCCTATCAAGTCAATGGGGTGGGTGCATGTAAAATTAGGATATTCCCCCGAAACTATAAAAAGCGGAATACGGATTTTACCCCTAAAAGAGGGGAAAGCACCTATCAACCAAAGGGGCTAATATCGGACCCCGGACTTATTGGGACCTGCCTATCAAGTCAATGGGGTGGGTGCGTGTCAAATTAGGATTTTTCCCCGAAAATATAAAATGCGGAACACGGACTTTACCCCTAAAATAGGGGAAAACCCCTATTACCTCTAGTCAAAAGGGCTGATATCGGTCCCTGGGTTTATCGGGGCCTGCCTATCAAGTCAATGGGGTGGGTGCATGTAAAATTAGGATTTTTTTCCGAAAAATATAAAAAGCGGAACTCGGACTTTACCCCTACAATAGGGGTCTGTATTATACAATATACGGAGAAATGCCTGTATGGGTATATCCCATACTCGCTTTAAAGAGGGAGGGGTGGTCAATTTTTTTTGTGGGCTTTACTATGGCTTGTGGGGTCTCGTTTTTCTCGTCTCGCCAAGAAAATGACAATGGGAAGAGTCCGGAGCGCATCGGTGAAATTTTGCGAAAAAGTCACCGAGGTCTGTATATAGGCTCATATTGCTCCATGCTGGCTATATGGGGGTATAGGTTCAACTTGGGAAATTCACACACGTTCATTGTGATATGGGTTGTTTGGATTTGTTTTTCACGTCTCGTCATTTAGAACACGATGGAAAGGGTTTCGAAGAGAAACGGTGAATTTTTTGGAAAAAGTTCACTGAGGCCTGTGTAAGCCCATAGGCCTATACGGCATGGCTATGGGGTATAGGTTCATACGGGGTGGACGTTTTGGGGCCTAGGTGAGCCCCTAATGATCCTATGGTGTCGTATGAGGTCTTATTTGGAAGCTCTCGTTAAGCAGCATCCGAATGGTTCGTCCGTAGTATAGAAAGCAGGCATTTTGGGGGAGGGGGGGGGTATGTGGGGTTGTGTTTGGGGTAGAAATGGACCGCTATGGGTTCGAATGGGTCGTGAAAGGTGTCAAAGTGAAGCTTGTGAGTCAGAATGGCGTGTTTTTAAGGGCAAGTCGCGTCAATCTGCGCATGCGCAGTTGGTTGTAGTAAGTAAAGTGGTCATTTTGGGGCAGTACAGGAAGGTATTAGGGGTAGAGATGGACCATCCTTGGTCCGAATGCGTCCTGGAAGGTGTCATGTTGTATCTCTCGGGGTGTAGACCCCGATTTGGGGGCTGTCTACAGCATCTGTGACGTCATCGGTGACGTCATCAGTACGAGTAGTAGTGAAAGTGAGCATTTTAGGGAAGTGCAGGGTGGTATTTGGGGTAGAGAGGGACCATCCTTGGTCCGATTGTGACGTGGGAGGTGTCATTGTGTAGCTCTCGAGGTGTAGATCCCGATTTAAGGGATGTTCGCGTCATCGGTGACGTCATCAGTAGGAGTAGTAGCGAAAGTGGACAATTTGGGGCAGTGAAGAAGGTATTTGGAGTAGAGAGGGACCATCCTTGGTTCGAATGCGTCGTGGGAGGTGTCATGTTGTAGCTCTGGGGGTGTACATCCCGATTTGAGAGATGTTCACGTCATCTGTGACGTCCTCAGTAGGAGTAGTAGCCAAAGTGGTCGTTTTTGGGTAGTGAAGGAAGGATTAGTAGTCTAAAAGCCCATTTCGCGCTCTATTGACCTTGCGGCGCTATGCGCAATGAGTGTATGCTCGTATGTGTGTGCGTGTGTGTGTGAGGGCGCGTGTGTGTGTATGCTTGCGTGCGTGTGTACGCGTGTGTGTGTGTTTATGCGTGAGTGTATACGTCTGTGTGCGTGTGTGTGTGCGTGTGTGTGTATGCGTCTGTGTGTATGTGTGTGCGTGTATGCGTGCGTGTGTGTATATGCATGTGTGCATGCGTCTGTGTGTGTGTGCATGCGTCTGTGTGTGTTTATGCGTGTGTGTATACGTCTGTGTGTATGTGTGCTTGCGTGTACGCGTGCGTGTGTCTGTATACAGGCACCCTGTTGGTGCACCCTGTACCCTATAGCCCATAGGGCGTAGGGTACGACACCAAGCACAGAATACATGTACTCTGCGCATGTCCATGTATTCTGCGCATATTCATGCACATGTACTATGTGCATGCACATGTACTATGTGCCTGCACATGTAGTCTGTTCATGTACATATACTGTCAATATACATGTACATGCTCCTTGTCCTTCTACATGTACTATGTGCATGTCATTCTACATGTACTCTGTTCACAACCGGTGACAGAACAACAACAAGAAGGATGACAGGTCAATCATTTTATTTTCCCCTCCAGTACATTATACCCAAACTGGGGGAGTCGCGTTGGGTATGTTTACAATACAAGTAGCCTCTTGTCCAATCAGAGGCTGCCATTTGCATCTGTCATATTCGTTCCTGTCCGTTAGATGTATTATCGGCTGTTCTTGGCCAATCAGAAGTCGCCATTTCAGAAAGTTTCATCTTCGGCCATGTTCGATCTGAACCGTTTGTTCTAATCGTCGTCAGGCAGGCCAGGATACCGTTGAGGCGTATTCTGAGTATTTATCACTGCATGGGTGAATACATTCACCCGATGGGAAGATTCCGTAATTTGGCCAAAAAGAACGTAACATTGGTCACCCTCTCTACGACCCATTGCAAGTTGGGGCGCTGTTCATAGGCCCATCCCAAGACATCGGACTTGATATGTCTCCTTATGCTGCAGCACATAACCAAACGCCAGATTTAATTTGAAGGACGTAGCTTGGTCATTGAAGATGGCTTCCACGTAGTTGCGTAGACGGGTGAGGCCAGTCAGTCGGAAATTGTAGATATCTTGAATAGGGCGATGACGGTGGAAACAGTGCCGTATCATGGGCCAATGGCACCGATAGATGTCACTCACTGGATGAGCGTCCTGTAAGAGATCGCTGAGAACATCCACCGCATCTTCCAGAAAATTTTCGATGTTGTCAGGCGTCTGACTGGGAACAGTAATGCTAGGGACCGGCTGGATATCTAGGCTCTTCTGAACTGTGGGTATAGGCGGGCTCATCGCATCACCAGTGGCATTCGTCTCCCCGCGCTCATCTTCACTAGGTCTGACCCTTATGGGTGCCTCTTTAGTGGAAAGTTGTCCCTCATACCGTGGTGATGGACCATGAATCAAACGCTGGTGCTGTCCTAACTGACTGGGTCGTTTGAAGAGTTGACCACAACCGTTACATTGTTCCGTCGCGCCCTCGTGGAATGAGCGTTCGTGGCGCAGGAAATGATCCTCCCGATTGAATGACCGTGCGCAGGTTGGACATGTGTACCGAGCATCGTTGTGGGTGGAGGCCTCGTGGCGTCGTAGATTATTTAGACGAGTAAACAGCTTCTGGCAAGTTGTGCAAGAGAACATATCGGCTGTGGATCTGGAAATGATGAATGCCATCAAAATTATGGCTCTTATAGGCCAACATAGAAGCACCCGGATGGATGTCGGTGCGGACGTCAGCGACAAAAGCCCGGATGTACAAGAACCCGGACGTACCCGGCTGTAAAAGTCCCCGGATGTAAAAGTGCCCGGATGTTCAATTCACTTCGCCCACTGGACAATTTCCTCTTTCCTCGTGCAAAGATCACATTCGGCCAAGGACACACCTTCAAGGCAGGTCAGGCATCGCTGGCGATGGTAGCGGAGATCTCCGGGCTGTAACCCACACTGAAGAAATCATCTATCATTTCCGTAGTTATGGGCGGGTATGTTTTGGTAACTCGTTTGAGGAGTCGAGTCGGATCCGGCACCTTTTCGTCAATCTTCAACGATTGCTCATCTGCCTTGGAATTGGCTGGCTTTTCCATTTGATTGGGCCTGGTACAGGTTGTGAGAAATGTACATCTAACATGCGTGTTTCCGTATTTATAGTTAGAGGCAAGGTGACCGGCCTATCGACCAATCAGAAGCCATCATTTCAGAAAGTTAAATCTTCGTTCAGTGTAACCTAAACGTCTTCGGGCAATCCATGATACTGAAGCTCGAAGCTCTTACTTCTCTCATTCAACACTGAGATCAATCTACATCGCCTCTTCAATCCGCGGCGAATCGACCTCCATGGGTTCTTCTATTCTCAGATGCCGGATGTGAGGAGAGAGGAAATTTTCCAGTGGACGAAGTGAATTGAACATACGGGCACTTTTACATCCGGGGACTTTTACATCCGGGTACATCCGGGTTCTTGTACATCCGGGCTCTTGTCGCTGACGTCCGCACCTACATCCGGGTACTTCTATGTTGGCCTATAAGAGCCATCATTTTGACGGCATTCTTGATTTCCAGATCCACAGCCGATATGTTCTCTTGCACAACTTGCCAGAAGCTGTTTACTCGTCTAGATAATTTACGACGCCACGAGGCCTCCACCCACAACGATGCTCGGTATACTTGTCCAACCTGCGCACGGTCATTCAATCGGGAGGATCATTTACTGCGCCACGAACGCTCATTCCACGAGGACGAGACGGAACAATGTAACGGTTGTGGTCAACTCTTCAAACGACCCAGTCAGTTAGGACAGCACCAGCGTTTGATTCATGGTCCATCACCACGGTATGAGGGACAACTTTCCACTAAAGAGGCACCCATGAGGATCAGACCTAGTGAAGATGAGCGCGGGGAGACGAATGCCACTGGTGATGCGATCACGGAGAGCCCGTCTATACCCACAGTTAAGAAGAGCCTAGATATCCAGCCGGTCCCTAGCATTACTGTTCCCAGTCAGACGCCTGACAACATTCAACATTTTCTGGAAGATGCGGTGGGTGTTCCCAGCGATCTCTTGCAGGACGCTCATCCAGTGAGTGACATCTATCGGTGCCATTGGCCCATGATACGGCACTGTTTCCACCGTCATCGCCCTATTCAAGATACCTACAATTTCCGACTGACTGGCCTCACCCGTCTACGCAACTACGTGGGAGCCATCTTCAATGACCAAGCTACGTCCTTCAAATTAAATCTGTCGTTTGGTTATGTGCTGCAGCATAAGGAGACATATCAAGTCCGATACTTTTACCCGAACAGTAACATCCGGGTATTTGACCAGCCGTTTACCATCATTAACCGACCGGGCGTCGCTAGAGATGATGCTGGACCAAGTGGAACAATTGGATGTCTTGGGATGGGCCTATGAACAGCACCCCAACTTGCAATGGGTCATAGAGAGGGTGACCAATGTTACGTTCTTTGTGACTAAATTACGGAATCTCCCCATCGGGTGAATGTATTCACCCATGCAGTGATAAATACTCAGAATATGCCTCAACGGTATCCTGGCCTGCCTGACGACGATTCTGAAATGGCGACTTCTGATTGGACAAGAACAGCCGATAATACATCTAACGGACAGGAACGAATATGACAGATACAAATGCAGTCTCTGATTGGACAAGAGGCCACTTGTATTGTAAACATACCCAACGCGACTCCCCCAGCTTGGATATAATGTACTGGAGGGGAAAATAAAATGATTGACCTGTCATCCTTGTTGTTGTTGTTCTGTCACCGGTTGTGAACAGAGTACATGTAGAATGACATGCACAGGGTACATGTAGAAGGACAAGGAACATGTATATTGACAGTATTTGTACATGAACAGACTACATGTACAGACACATAGTACATCTGCATGAATACGCGCAGAATACATGGACATGCGCAGAGTACATGTATTCTGTGCTTGGTGTCGTACCCTACGCCCTACGTGCTATAGGGTACAGGGTGCACCACAGGAGCGTGCGCCTGCATACAGACACACACACACGCGTACACGCGTACACACACACGCATACACACACGCGCATACACTCATTGCGCATAGCGCCGCAAGGTCAATATGGCTCGAAATGGGCTTTTAGACTACTAATACTTCCTTCACTGCCCCAAAACGACCACTTTGGCTACTACTTCTACTGATGACGTCATCGATGACGTGAACATCCCTCAAATCGGGGTGTACACCCCGAGAGCTACAACATGATACCTCCCACGACGCATTCTAACCAAGGATGGTCCCTCTCTACCCCAAATACCTTCCTTCACTGCCCCAAAATGTCCACTTTCGATACTACTCGTACTGATGACGTCACAGATGACGCGAACATCCCTCAAATCGGGGTATATAACCCGAGAGCTACAACATGACACCACCCACGACACAATCGGACCAAGGATGGTCCCTCTCTACCCCAAATACCTTCATTCACTGCCCCAAATTGTCCACTTTCGCTCCTACTCCTACTGATGACGTCACCGATGACATCACAGATGACGCGAACATCCCTCAAATCGTGGTCTACACACCGAGAGCTACAAAATGACACCTCCCAAGACCCAATCGGACCAAGGATGGTCCCTCTCTACCCCAAATACCTCCCTGCACTTTCCTAAAATGCCCACTTTCGCTACTACTCGTACTGATGACGTCACCCATGACGTCACAGATGCTGGACGCATTCGCACCAAGCATGGTCCATCTCTACCCCTCAAATCGGGATGTACACCCCGAGAGCTACAACATGATACCTCCCACGACGCATTCGAACCAAGGATGGTCCCTCTCTACCGCAAATACCTTCCTTCACTGCCCCAAAATGTCCACTTTCGATACTACTCGTACTGATGACGTCACAGATGACGCGAACATCCCTCAAATCGGGGTATATAACCCGAGAGCTACAACATGACACCACCCACGACACAATCGGACCAAGGATGGTCCCTCTCTACCCCAAATACCTTCCTTCACTGCCCCAAATTGTCCACTTTCGCTCCTACTCCTACTGATGACGTCACCGATGACATCACAGATGACGCGAACATCCCTCAAATCGGGGTCTACACACCGAGAGCTACAAAATGACACCTCCCAAGACCCAATCGGACCAAGGATGGTCCCTCTCTGCCCCAAATACCTCCCTGCACTTTCCTAAAATGCCCACTTTCGCTACTACTCGTACTGATGACGTCACCCATGACGTCACAGATGCTGGACGCATTCGGACCAAGCATGGTCCATCTCTACCCCAAATACCTTCCTGTACTGCCCCAAAATGACCACTTTACTTACTACAACCAACTGCGCATGCGCAGATTCACGCGACTTGCACTTAAAACACGCCATTCTGACTCTACCCCACACAAGCTTCACTTTGACACCTTCCACGACCCATTCGAACCCATAGCGGTCCATCTCTACCCCAAACACACCCCCACATACCCCCCCCCATGTCTGCTTTCTATACTACGGCCAGACTGCGCATGCGCAGACTATTGAAAACGGACGAACCATTAGTTCAGTCGGATGCTTCTCAACGAGAGCTTCAAAATAAGACCTCATACGACACCATAGGATCATTAGGGGCTCACCTAGACCCCAAAACGTCCACCCCGTATGAAACTATTCCCCATAGCCATGCAGTATAGGCTTACCCAGGCCTCAGTGAACTTTTCCCAAAAATTTCACCGTTTCTCTTCGAAACCCTTCCCATCGTGTTCTAAATGACGAGACGTGAAAAACAAATCCAAACAACTCATATCACAATGAACGTGTGTGAATTTCCCAAGTTGAACCTATACCCCCATATAGCCAGCATGGAGCAATATGAGCCTATATACAGACCTCGGTGACTTTTTCGCAAAATTTCACCGATTCGCTCCGGGACCCTTCCCATTGTCATTTTCTTGGCGAGACGAGAAGAACGAGACCCCACAAGACATAGTAAATAAAGCCCACACAAAAAATTGACCAGTATTGGCCAGTATGAGCCTATATGCAGACCTCGGTGACTTTTCCCAAAAATTTCACCGATTCGCTCCCAGACCCTCCTGTTGTGTTTCTCTTGTGAGACGAGAAAAACGAGAACCCACAACCCATAGTAACACCCACAAAAAAAAATTGACCACCCCTCCCTCCATAAAGCGAGTATGGGATATACCCATGCAGCCATTTCTCCGTATATTGTATAATACAGACCCCTATTGTAGGGGTAAAGTCCGAGTTCCGCTTTTTATATTTTCGGAAAAAAACGCTAATTTTACATGCACCCACCCCATTGACTTGATAGGTAGGCCCCGATAAGCCCGGGGACTGATATCAGCCCTTTTGGCTAGAGGTGATAGGGGTTTTCCCTTATTCTAGGGGTAAAGTCCGTGTTCCGCTTTCTATATTTTAGGGGGAAAATCCTAATTTTACACGTACCCACCCCATTGACTTGATAGGTAGGTGCCTATAAGCCCGGGGACCGATATTAGCCCTTTTGGCTAGGGTTGATAGGTGTTTTCCTCTATTTTAGGGGTAAAGTCCGTGTTCCGCTTTTTATATTTTCGGGAAAAATCCTAATTTTACATGCGCCCACATATGACTGAATGGCCCTCGAGGAGAGCTTCACTTTGATACCTCACTCGACCCATTCGGTCCTCTAGGGACCCACCCCTGTCACAAAACGTCTATTCCCATACTCTTTTTAGGCATTCCCCGTATACATTAACATTGGAAGTCACTTGGTTGACATGGGAATACTTTCTGTCCGCGGAAGTGACGGCATCACCACCAGACCGCGGAGGAATACAAAGGTTAAGGGTTGCCGGAACTACTTTTGACCTCCACGTGACCGCCACCTGCCGCCACAGAGGTCAAAGGCATGCATGAGCGCTTCCTATACTTTAACCTGGAAACAGCGCCCCCCCACCCCTGGTGGATGCAAGAGTTATCTCCCCCCGGCAAAATAAGGGTTTAGCCGTCTTTTCTATACTACTGATAGGGTTAAAGTTAGTGAACATGTTGCTCTATTGGCGTGAGCCTATTGGCGAGAACGACGGCTTATGTTGGGATGGAGTCAACAAACGGAATGCCCAAATAAAAGTTTCTACAGCACTTAATTTATCGACAAAAGGGTTGAAAATAACTGTACTAACGCAATAACTCAATTATTTTATAGTATTAAGGCAGTATATTAGGTTTGGAATGTAAACTAAGAAATACTAGCTCGAGCGCCGCAATAGACTCAAAATTCTATCCGGCCTGAACAAGCAGAACATTACCAAGCATTTATCACTAATTATCTCTGAAGAAAAAAAACCACTTAAACATGTAACAATGGAGAAAGTCCGATTTTCATTTTTTCTTAAAGGTCAGAAATCACAAAATAATCGCCTGACCTAATATGAAATAAATTGGCAGAGCACATCTCTTAAAAAAACTATATTCCATGATATTTGCCGCCACAAATCATCGACCATACCAGGTAGCCTGGCCTTTCCGCTCACACATATAAAATAAAAATCAGCATACATTCCCCGTCAAGTTTTTTATATAAGACTGCCAGAAATATATAAGACTGCAGAGCAGACATAAACGATGGCTCCCTCACATCCAAATTTACACTTGTCATATCTGCTTGGGCCGTCTTCTGTATAGGGAGAGGTTCCCATTCAGTGTAAACATGATACCGACAATGACCTGATTGCACATCACAGACAGGTTCCAACATGTACTCGGTCGGTATTTCTGATAAATATATCATGGTCCTATATGGGTCAGGCTGTCTTCGATTGAATAGATTGTAGGGGATACAACACACAGCATTACAGGGGAAGAATAAACCGCGTTTGGTCAAACTGATATAGTCAAACTGATATAGAGTAGACTTCACACGGACTGTCGCTTAATCTACGACACACAGGTAAGGTTAATTCTTAGATTCTCCCTCGCATTGACCGGAATATTAAGTGTCTAGCGTTGTTTTTATTTTCCCATACGGTATAGTCATATCCCTTTTAACGACACAGCAAGTAAACCACGTATAGTGTTTGTCTATAATAGCGTGGGTATGTGAGTGGTCCTGATAAAGTAATCACATAAACTGTAACATTAATTCGTCATTTATTTGTCGAACTGAGGTTGATCGGAATAAAACAGTTGTATACTCCTGTTCTGTAGTTCGATGTTAACCGTGCGTATAATTCGATCCAGTGTGTCACGTTTATAGTGGTACGCCAGCATGGGTGTGTTATAATCTCAGTTCCATTTTGTTATTACATATAATTTTCAGTATAACGTTCATTGCTCTGTTCGTGAAATAGGTCATGTGCGCGCAGCACAATTTAGGTACAAAGTCCACAATACTCTATCACATGGAAATGATATCAGAATAACAGTTCAAGTATATCTGTATATAAAGTATGTAAATAGTGAGTGAGACAGTAAGGACTAACGTCTTAATCATCTATATTTCAGTCATATATAATTAGTGAAAACTAGTACATCACTATTACAATCATCCATATAGATATTAACCCCTACCTGGCCGGGGGGGGGGGGGGGGAGTCCCAACTCACCGTACCATGTCCTTTCCAGTAGTTTCCGAGATATGGTCAGTCAAGTTTGAAGAAAATGCACAGAAATTCTCATTTGCAAAATTTGTTTATTTAACAACGGCAGTTATTTTCCTACGAAGTAGGCTACAGATCGCAAATTGGCCGGTAATGAGTCAGCGAGTCCATACGAATCCTTTCGTCGGCAAAATAAGGAGAACCATTGACATTAGAACCTTTATTTTTGGCATGAACGTGCATTAGGGCACTGTTACCAGCAAGTTCTGAGCTGACCGAATTCTGATGAAAATTTGATTTATAATTATTTTTTTTATTATTTATTGATAGCTCAGCGAGTGCACTGTCATGGCCATTGGGAACCCTTGGCTGTATGTTTCACTGTATATATAACACAGTACAAAACTTGATGAGATAATGAAATAGCAAATGCTAATTTTCCTTCATTTGTTAGTGCATTTATCTACACTGCTATTACCAGGCAACTTGCCATTCTTAATACACACAATTCAGTATATTGTTATATATGTAAACTGTGGCATTTAACGTGTATCCTATTTCACATCCAAACATTTCATCACAGACCAAATCATGCAGGCTTCAAAATTAGGTCAAATTGCCACTGATGATGAAATATCCTACATCAACCAATTAAGTCAGCCTGATGCAATAACCCAGCAGAACATAGAACGATCTGGTATCATCCTTCAGATTAGCCTGTGAGCAACAATGATAAAATTTACTGAGGGTGAAACAAAGCTGTCCTGCAAGCCACCCAAGGAATTTATCAGCTTGTGTTGGGACATTTTGTTGGTATCATGTAAGTTGTTTAGTAGTTTACTCATTCAAATCTCCATACCATATTTTATGTTATTCAACAGACAAATTTCTTTACTGGTTTTAATTGTTTAAGTTTTACTGGGTTTCAACTGCTACAGATAGTATAGTACTGATACTGTAGAAATGGGTAGTGTGGATTTAATTATTCCATGTTTAGTACAATTTGTTCACATGAATGGTGGAATGTCTGGACTCTCAAATGAAAGTGTGTTATACATGTATAGCTCAAGCATGTTAGGTTTGAGGAACAAACATAGTTGCAATTAAGATATAACCAAATAAATTTCATGACAATTATTGAATCTAAGTAGGCCCCTACCTAACAAAATTAGCTTAATATAAAAGGCCTTCCTGACGTAAATTGTTTTCTTTTGAGAGAGAATGGTATTTTTTGGGTTAAGAATTTCCTGTATAAAGATAGGTTGTTCAAGGAGGCTTTGTTTTGCCGCTGTTGTGTGCATTAAGGGTATGGAAACATGATGTATGCACCCAGAGCCCTGATCTACAGCTGTATAAAACTCAACATCTGGCATTGACGGCATGTTTAAAGGGTCTTAATTTATTTTCTTTGGGTAGAATTTAACTAGATATAGTAACTTTGATTGTACTTCTTGAATATTGACTATATATCACACTGGGATATAATTTAAACAAAAACATTACATGTGTAATTATGTCTAAATTTTTCTTGTCATTTCAAATTTTGATTCCTTGATTAAGGGATACAGAATCACTGCCACGGAGTGTGTTGGTGTGTCACAGAATCACTGCCACAGAGTGTGTTGGTGTGTCACAGATTCACATCAGCACAGTAACTGGTAAACTATTCATTCAATCCCATCACTTTTAATCTTCAACAAAATATTCAATACTGTTTTAATCGAAAATTTCTGGTGATTTTTCATCTCTGAAAATCTCTGGTGATTCTGACTTGGGCTGCATGTACCCATCTTAATATAGGCAGGATTTCAACTTGGGGCTGGGGGGGGGAAGGGGGGGGGGGATTGCCAAGAGCTCAGTGCCTGTCCTAATGCCTACCTTACTTCGTAGGTCCTGTGACGCATAGTCACACTGCCATGTTCATTAATGGATGCAAAATTGTCCAATTACCGGCATGCAAAATTCCACAAACACAACATTTTTCTCATTAGCTATAAAATATGTCACGGTGTAATTCACTTTTACGAATAACGATCACTGATTTGATTTAACAATTTTGTTAAGTACAGGAAACAGATTAAAGGAAATTTCCGTAAATTTCAGGCTTTAGCCGTGAAAATACATTTACATCTCTTTAATGGTTTCAGTGCCCTTGTTCAGGACCAAAACACCCTTTTCACGATGAGATTTGTGACTGTACGCCCAGTAGTTCCTGAGTTAGGAATTGATTGATGTACACCAGAGTGTGGGGTGAAATTATTTGTCTTCTGTTTCAATCCCGGACCATGCGATCACACTAATATTATTTTTAAAAAACACACGTTTTGCAGATTTAAATGAATAAAGGAATGATGATATGCATTGTAGATACACTTGACAATATCACAGTCTACAAACTCATTCCAGATAAATCAATCACGTTATTATTTTACTGTAATCAACACCTTGGCCAACCAATGTGGATATATATGATTAACACGGCAATGATTTGAACGTTGATATTATCTTGATACCGTGTTTTTTAAACGCATTATTTTCCCCACATTAGAACATATTCTTATATATTTTACGGTAATTTATATTATTCTTAAATATTTGTCCTACACTAGAAAGCTAGCATTTACATAGTTTACGGTAATTCAATTCAAGACCAGCCACGTATTCGAAAACGCAATACGAAAAGAGAATATCTGCTGAATGCATGATGCTCGTTTTCATTCACACGCATCAGGATACATGTGCATGTGCGCCACTCCATTGTTTTTTTTCTCATATAGCCTATCATATATGCTTATAACATAGGACGAGAGATCCTGAAGGATCTTGGCGCCCACCATTGTCCGATAATTGTAAGCTAATGACAAGAGGATCTTTTTGTCCATTGTTACTAAGAACAAACGATTGATTTGTAATTTTGTTAACGGAATTTCGAATCTGAGCGAAAAAGATCGAAAAAGGGACATTGAAAAAAACACACCATGATATCATCTTTCTAAGTTTAAGGAGTTTCAAGATTTCTAGAAACTGTACTTATGTCAGTTGTAATGGTACAAGAGAAAAGAACAACGTTAGTCTGAAAGTGAATGTCCGCAGAATCATTCCTCTTCGTTCTGTAGTATTTTTTTTTTGCATGTGTCATCATTGGGTACTGGAAGCGAAGACAAATGTGAAGTCATATGACGCGGTCAGTATGTCGGCACCTCTTCCCACTTCCCTTATATGTGTTGTAATTTGACCCTTTGGCATGAGCTATGAAACATACTTAAGATTTTATAATTAGGAACGAATGCTAATTCTGTTCTGTTTACTGTGCTAGTTTGAGATATCTCTTTTAAGATACCATGCTCGAAAATAGTAACATAATTACGTACAATACTTAATACTGAAGGGATCCCCGCAGTAATGTTGAAACTTCGAAAGTGTCTGAATCCTGATTATCTCCCTGGGCACGCAGTAGTCTAAAGTTGTCGAGTTGTAACGTTGTGTCACAAGAGTGACGTCCCTTCATGTAGCCGACCCGTCGGCAGACGAAACAGTTCACTGGACTAAGAAAACTGATTTAAAATTTGAAGAAATACATTTTAATTCCGAATTATTTGAACTCCTTGATATGGAAGGTGAAGGTATGGATATTCTCTATAGTCACTATATAGAATATGTCCCACTGTTTGATCCGCCGACTCGTGTGATGCAACATCACAACTCGGGAATACCGTATTACATGTAATTTTAAGCGTAACTTGGATTTTCGAATCGGACCAAAAAAGGCATCTTGCACAACTAGGCCCCATGTGGGACCTGTGCATCAAATTCAGAAAGAGTCCATGAAGTAGTTCCTGAGAATTGACGATAACAACGTTTCAAGGGAAAATCCAAGATGGACACCTGGCGGCCATTTCAGATTTTCGAATCGGACCAAAAAAGGTATCTTGCACAATTGGACCACCAGGGGAAACTGTGTACCAAATTTGAGGAAGATCCATGCTGTACTTCTTGAGAAATCACGATAAAGTTTCATGGGAAATCCAAGATGGGCGTCTGGTGGCCATATTGGATTTTCGAATCAGACAGAAAAAGGTACTTCGCACAACTAGACCCCAAGGGGAACCGATGTACCAAATTTGAGAAAGATCCATGCAGTACTTACCGAGAAATCACGATAACAAAGTTTTATGGGGAAATCCAAGATGGCTGCTTGGTGGCCATATTGGATTTTCGAATCGGACCAGAAAAATTATCTTGCAAAACTAGATCCCAAGGGGAACCTGTGTACCGAATTTGGGAAAGATCCATGCAGTAGTTCCTGAGAAATCGCGATAACAAGGTTTCATGGGGAAATCCAAGATGGCCGCCTTGTGGCCATAGTGGATTTTCGAATCGGACCAGAAAAGGTATCTGCACAACTAGACCCCAAGGGGAACCTGTGTACCAAATTTCAGAAAGATCCGTGCAGTGGTTCCTGAGAAATCGTGATAACAAGCTTTCATGGGGAAATCGAACATGGCCGCCTTGTGGCCATATCGGATTTTCGAATCAGACCAGTAAAGGTACCTTGCACAACTGGACCACAAGGGGAACCTGTGTACCAAATTTGACAAAGATCAATGCCGTATTTCCTGAGAAATGACAATAACAAATTCTCATGGGGAAATCCAAGATGGCTGCCTGGTGGCCATATTGGATTTTCGAATCGGACAAGAAAAGGTATCTTGCACAACTAGATCACAAGGGGAACCTGTATACCAAATTTGAGAAAGATACCTGAAGCAGTTCCTGAGAAATCGCGATAACAAGGTTTCATGGGGAAATCCAAGATGGCTGCCTGGTGGCCATATTGGATTTTCGAATCGGACCAGAAATAGTATCTTGCACAACTAGACCCCAAGGGGAACATGTGTTCCAAATTTGGGAAAGATCCATGCAGTAGTTCCTGAGAAATCGCGATAACAAGGTTTCATGGGGAAATCCAAGATGGCTGCCTTGTGGCCATATTGGATTTTCGAATTGGACCAGAAAAGGTATCTTGCACAACTAGACCCCAAGGGGAACCTCTGTACCAAGTTTGAGAAAAATTCATGAATTAGTTCCTGAGAAAACGCGATAACAAGGTTTCATGGGGAAATCCAAGATGGCTGCCTGGTGGCCATATTGGATTTTCTAATCGGACCAGAAAAGGTATCCTGCACAACTAGACTCCAAGGGGGACCTGTGTACCAAATTTCAGAAAGATCCGTGCAGTAGTTCCTGAGAAATCGTGATAACAATGTTTCATGGGGAAATCCAAGATGGCCGTCTTGTGGCCATATTGGATTTTCGAATCGGACCAGAAAGATTTCAGAAAGATCCGTGCAGTAGTTCCTGAGAAATCGTGATAACAAGAATGTTTACGGACGGACGACGGACGACGGACGGGCGACGGACCACGGACGAAAAGCGATTTAAACAGCCCACCATCTGGTGTTGGTGGGCTAAACATGCAATTTGGATATGACCAGCTTCATCCTCGGGGCACTAAATAATATTGATTCTCTGTCATTCCCATGTGCAAGAAATAGTATCTCTACATCACGTTTTTATCGAGTTATGAGCAACCACATTTTGAAGACGGCAATCTGCCGAATGTAGGAGGGATTTGATGATTTTACTTAGCATTTTAAATATAGCCTCTTAATACTGATTACCTATCTGTTTAATTGTATTTCCCATACTGAAGTAGTTAATCAAAATATCTTGTTTTTTTCTTACAAAAGTGCTTGTCTAAAGACCTTTGCTAACCCAATGTTGTTGTTGTTTAGAAAAATGGCTCAAAATGTCAAAGTCGAGAACATTATTCCCATATAATTTTGTATTACTAGACCAGATTTAACTCCACAATATCGTGTTAATAAAAAAAAACGATTTCTGCAAAGAAAGGATTATAAGAATTATTGAATTTGAAGGCTTTTGGGCAAAAGTTAAAACACACTGTCAACTAACTTGGTATTTTTTATATGTAAGGGGTCTAAGGTCCTTGCAGAAAAATTAGATAATAAATGCTCAATTCAGAAATAAAAGTCATTGAAATCAAATACTCATGTTATGCATGGACATACCTGGTATATGCTTAAATACTATGTCATAAGAATCATATTGTGTGTACAATACAATGATATATTTTCTGGAGGTCAATACTTCATAATTTATTCACGATAACCTTAGGTTTGAGGATATCTGAATGTGCTCTTGAAGAGGACATCTGCCTTTCACCCCCATATTCGAAATGGCATCATTTATACAGGTACATCAAGGTTTTGCCATTATATCTTGCATGCGTCAAACTTTGACAAGTCAAGATTTTCAGAAATTGTTTGAAATATTATGTTTTTTAACATAGACGACTTTGAAGAGTAAAATCTGCTCTAGTAATCAAATCTCCAACATTGGGAATAATGTTCACGACTTTGTCATTTTGAGCCATTTCTCTAACTTCAACAACAACAACAGTGGGATTACAAAGGTCATTAATGCTTAGGGCTTACAATAACATGGGATAACTGATTATGACTGACAGAATAAAGACGGTTGTGATATTTTTTAAATCCAAAGGCACGTCTACAGCATGTTATTTTTTACAGTTCTGAGTGCGTGAGTGAGTGAGTGAGTAGCAGGGTTTAACGTCGTTCTCAACCTTGTTTCAGTGATATCACGACAGTGCCTACACGTGCCAGAACACGAGAGTGCTCACAGTTCATATTACCCTGGACACTGATCAGCCCAGCCAGTACAGCACCCTGTCACCCATCCAAGTATTGACCGAGCTTAACGTTGCTTAACTTCGGTGATCTGACGAGAACCGGTGTGTCCAACGCTACAAGTGTGTCCAACGCTTGAATATATTGGCGTATCCATCCCCCACCCCCGGGACACCGTCCAAAATAGACCTAGACCACTCTCCTGATCTATACTTTTAGGATAGCAAAAAATTGTAACGCTACTTTGCGTGGTTATCGAGTTATAAAAACACGGACGGACAGACAGACTTTACGGCTATTAATGCAACTAACTTTATGATGTCACAAGTCGACTGTTTTATGAAAAGTTATCATCAGAAGTGGAAATTTGACCTGCCGTATGTTGTTAACCGCTTTGAGCAGTTTCACGAGATAATTCCGTTCTTTTCTGGAGAGCACCTATAGACCGTATAGACCTATAGACCGGCTGCATTTCACTCCTAAAATAAGGCGTTTTTTTGCAAATCGCCGCTCGTCTATTAATGCTAAATAAATATATTATGCTGATCGTCGTCTCCGTACCTTCAAAGCCGATAATTCGAGCCTTCCAACAAGATGTAATATAATGAAAATAGCTGTATAATAATTTCCTTTGCTAGTATGCCAATGACAGACAAATGGTTGACTTAGTTATGTACCGACTCGGTACGGAGAGGGTTAAGCTAGGTTTGAAAGCTAACACTGAGTTTTCCCATTGTACACCAGTGACAATGTATATCCACAGGGACGAGATTCTACTAGATTGCATATACATACCCATCTCACACTTCAGATGAATCAAGGGACGCAAACTTGAAATGCACTTTTCCGCCAGAAATTACCGGCTTTCAGAGGCTCGATTGAGAACAAATAAACGCAATTTATTCATACCTGGCGGTGTTCTGGTTTTCTGTTACACTTCATACCAGAAATCCCGGTTCGTATATGGCGCTGCGGTGCATAGTTTTTGAAAAATCCTCTCTCAAATCAACGGTTAAATTTCCCCGCTTCGCATCTTCACGGACGCTGAAATTGGAGCCATACGCAAGAGGGACTGCCGTAGCCTCGAACCCGAGATCATAACAATTACGTCACGCACCACGAACAACGCTGATTGACTGTTTACACTATTCAGAGACTCTATAATAAAGTTTTTATTATTATTATAGAGTCTCTGCACTGATGCAGTGGACAGTGCGCGAAATTCAAAACTGTGAAACGTGTCCGTCAATCCAAGATAGCCGATCAGCGTTGTTCGTTGTGCGTGACATAATTGTTAGGATTTCGGGTTCGAGGCTACGGCAGTCATTCAACGTCCGTGAAGATGCTCGAAGCGGGAGAATTTAACCGCTGATTTGAGAGAGGATTTTACAAAAACTTTGCACCGCAGCGCCATATACGAGCCGGGATTTGTGCTATGAAGTGTGACAGAAAACCTGAACACCGCCAGGTATGAGTAAATTGCGTTTATTTGTTCTCAATCGAGCCTCTGAAATCCGCTAATTTCTGGCGGAAAAGTGCATTTCAAGTTTGCGTCCCTTGATTTATCTGAAGTGTGAGATGGGTATGTATGCAATCTAGTAGAATCTCGTCCCTGTGTGTATATCGATGTTTCCGAGAAATATATTATTACCTGCGGCACGCAGGTCTACGGGAGGCTCGCGTTGTTGTTCTTCTTCTTCTTGTTGTTCTTGTTCTTGTGACTTTTTGAAATGCGCATGCGCTAAGAGAGTGTGATCTCTGCCACACTTTTCTTTTCAACCTCCGATCTCACATGACAATACTGTCTTCAAGCGCGTTTGAATTCATTGCAACTATATTCGATGGAATGAATTATTGCTTCGTTAATTATTATATATGAGAATAGTGTGAATAACGTCAAAGGACCTACGAAGTAGGGTAGGCGTTAGGACTCCGACACGCACTGTGCTCTTGGGCCCCCAGTTGAAATCGTGCCAATATTAAGATGGGCACGGCCCAAGTTAGAATCACCAGTGATTTTAATCAAAAATCCCCAGAAATTTTCATCAAAAGTAGGTCCACTCGAAAAATGCTGGCAACAGTCCCCTAATGCACCTTCATGCCCAGTGTGAATAACGTCAGAGGACCTACGAAGTAGTGTATGCATTAGAACTCAGACACGCACTGAATTCTTGAACCCCCAGTTGAAATCCTGCCAATTTTAAGATGGGCACGGCCCAAGTTAGAATCACCAGTGATTTTAATCAAAAATCACCAGACATTTTCATCAAAAGTAGGTCCACTCGAAACATGCTGGCAACAGTCCCCTGATGCACTTTAATCCTAAAAATCAAGGTTCTAATATCAACAGTAACACTCAAATATAACATATCTCTCAGATATAACATATATATAAATATTAATATTCATGTCACTGTTCCATTTTTTCTCTAGTTGTATTCCTCTTAAGATTTTGTACTCTGCCTTTGACTGGTGTTTGTACAATAAAATCTTAAATCTCGAATGATTATTTTGCCGACGAAAGGATTCAGATGGACTCACTCATTACCGGACAATTTCAAATGGTAGCCCACTCCGAAGAGACAGAAATGACTATGTAGTATTTAATGAGTTGGACACCCCTGTGCGCGAACAATACCTCGCAGTCGTGCAGTTATATTGTGCACTTTCGGTTGCATGACATTCGGCAAATAGCTATTTTGAATGATTCTCTTTCAGAACACAGCCTCTCTATCCTCATTCTCGCAAGCCAGGGCCTTGATTCGCTGGTATTGATATTCCCGTCCTCTTCCGCACTCATAATCCCTTTAGAATAGCATTAATCACTTACGTAAATTCAATACTTATGTGTATCAGCAGACAATGCGCAAAAACATATTGCATTTGACATCATTCTCTCAAGTCAGAGCCCAATTCTGCTAGAATTTACTGGTTCTATACACAATTTACGTTACTTTGTCAGTTTTACGAATGGAAGGACGTTATTTATTAGCACATGCTGACCATAAAAGCGATCTATTTGTCCTCGTTGTCAAAAGCTAGGGCCTTGATTTCCAGGAGAGAAGAATTCGACATCATTCTCTTACACACATACCTTGTTTAGTGAACTAGCCCTGACATTTTCTACTTAAATTACCTTCGAAAAGGCAAGGTAGAACTTGCCAGATGAGATTATATTTCCTAAGAATGAAATAGTTAATATCTTGGTATTGACTCGCTGCATGGAAAATAGTGTCAAGGTATTTAGTTTGCAGGTGACACGCAAATACAGAAACTTAATTAATTAGTCTAATTGAATATCAAGACTGTCACAGGCCTTAATTTAATAGTGAAAAGTGTCATTATGCCTCTTGGACAGTTTGATAAAGCCTTCACCCCCATTCCATAGTTTCACAGATCAGAGTGATAGACCTTATACTAAATTCATTGAAAATTAAGGAAATATAAACTTTCCATTATGCTCGGCAACGTAAGCGAGAAGGGAGACTGAAGAGCGTAGATTTTTGCGCTATGACTAAACCCTTGAAATTTATTTGGATTCCAAATATTTGAAAGCCTTTTTGATCTGCAAAAATCAACGGCTGAACCGAATGTTTTGAAATTTGGCATACACGATACTTATACCAAGATATTGCCAAACCGATAATTGTGACTTCGTCTGTCAATTCAGTATAGACGGCATGGACCAGTCAAAATCGTTGGATTTTGAACGGGGAAAGTGAATATATATATATATATGGTATCAGACCTATTAGGCAATTCCTACAATTGTGAGTTAGAATCTGGAAATTACTTCCCTGGGCATGAAAACACTGGCAGATGTTTTTTCTACCATTACCACTACCTCCGCTGATATGCCTTTCACTGTATTATTGCCACTGCCGCAGGTTTTGACTACAATGTAGTCATTTCTCACTTGTTATGATATGTGGGTCAGGCGGTCGTCATGTGAGCTATAAGGCAGTGCAGTCTAGCATTATAACACACGCGCATTGAACTGAGCTGTAGTCTGGGGCATATTTCATTTATGCACAAAGACAACGAAGGAAAAGAAAACACAGGTAAGTTGTGTGGGTATACTCCAGGAAGTAAACCGGAATGTTGTCTCCGTGTTTGTCGATATCAATTATGTGCTTTGCATGTCTCAGATTTTCATCAATCATAAATAACCATACACTTATCGATGAGAGGCGGTATGAACATGGACAGACAAAATAAACCCTGCACTAGGTAATTTAGTACAACAGTGGGCATGGTAAAGGCTACGTGAGTGTGTCGGCTTATCATCTTGAACACTGAAGGTGGGAGTGCTGGGATAGAGTTTAATGCACATTCTAGTTGCTTGCAGCTGAATGTGCCATGAATTGGAATATGCTATTAAGATATTACATCAGAGTAACTAAACATAAATTAATACTGCTAGTTAAATGATTACCGTCATCAAACTGGCGAGGTTATATCGACATTCACCTTCTAGTATAGTGATTACCGCCATCAAGCTGACAAGGTTATACCGACATTCACCTTCTAGTATAGTGATTACCGCCATCAAACTGGCAAGGTTATACCGACATTCACCCTCTAGTATAGTGATTACCGCCATCAAACTGACAAGGTTATACCGACATTCACCTTCTAGTATAGTGATTACCGCCATCAAACTGACAAGGTTATACCTAAATTCACCTTCTAGTATAGTGATTACCGCCATCAAACTGGCAAGGTTATACCGACATTCACCTTCTAGTATAGTGATTACCGCCATCAAACTGACAAGGTTATATCGACATTCACCTTCTAGTATAGTGATTACCGCCATCAAACTGACAAGGTTATACCGACATTCACCTTCTAGTATAGTGATTACCGCCATCAAACTGGCAAGGTTATACCTAAATTCACCTTCTAGTATAGTGATTACCGCCATCAAACTGACAAGGTTATACCTAAATTCACCTTCTAGTATAGTGATTACCGCCATCAAACTGGCAAGGTTATACCGACATTCACCTTCTAGTATAGTGATTACCGCCATCAAACTGACAAGGTTATATCGACATTCACCTTCTAGTATAGTGATTATCGCCATCAAACTGACAAGGTTATACCGACATTCACCTTCTAGTATAGTGATTACCGCCATCAAACTGGCAAGGTTATACCTAAATTCACCTTCTAGTATAGTGATTACCGCCATCAAATTGACAAGGTTATACCTAAATTCACCTTCTAGTATAGTGATTACCGCCATCAAACTGGCAAGGTTATACCTAAATTCACCTTCTAGTATAGTGATTACCGCCATCAAACTGACAAGGTTTTACCGACATTCACCTGCTAGTATAGCTTCTGAAATATTGTAATAAATTACAAGCGTCTAGTCCGTCATTCATAATTCAGCCGCCGTCCATTAGAGAATATCCGCGTCCATAATCCAAAGACCTATTCCATATTCCATATAATAGTATTAGCACCAAATTCAAAAACACAATCATAGTACACATAAACATAGGCATGTTTCCTGCAAGAGAGAAGCGGTCAACAGTTTTCAATGATGCCGGCAAGACATCATGATGTTCCAAAAATATCAAATCCGTATCGCTGATCAGTATTCTTAATCCATAATATTCGTTGTGAAGTCGTCATCTAAAGAATGATATATCTCAGTCACGCTTTGATTGTGACTGTTCATATATTGCACACTGATGATAAAACACGATCGTGGTCTTCTAGATCCTTTTCTATTGCGTTCCGTAACTTGTGCATAATTTCGTTTGACAATTTGGGCTGGGCGAATTTTGGTGTACCACAGTCCGTGCTGATTCCTCCCCCGCAAATATTTTCGTTATAGGGAGCTAACGTTTACCGCACATTAAGCTCTACCTGCAAATATAAAATATTCCAAGACAACCGGACTGGTGACGTAAAAGTAACGTCATTTGCACGGAACGCATGTCCCGAGTTTTTTTCATATGTGTAATTTTCTTCATAAAAACTGAATTCTCAATTAATAAATAATGATCTGATGTGAAATAAAAATAGCTTCCGGAAAACCGCACATGAACGCTATTCTGAACATACCCATGATAATCTGTTTTGAGAGTTATGCAAAATGATCTCAGTACAAAGATTCATCTCAATATTTTTCTCCATTTTCGAAGTAGAGAAGAACTTGATAGGGGAAGGGAATCCGACACTATGACAGATCAGTTTAACCCGAGGTTAGGAGTCGTTTATCGTGCAATAATGCATCACTGTGGGGCTCATATAAAAAATCACAGTCATAGCGTGATTTTGATTCAATGCCTCACAGGAAAATAGTTTATCGCTTTTAGAAAACAGATTATCATTTACCTATCTGACAAAGGCATCTGATACAGTGCCATCTGATAATTTTCTGTATCATGCTGGTTTGATTTTGTGTATAGCCGGTGACCTTAATATAGCGCAGTGCACTTTGCAGGGGTAACCCCGGAACTAACTTGAGAATGCAACTTTAGTGTTACAACAACCATCGAAGTAAAAAGCAAAAAAAAAAATATTTAGAAAATTGAAAATAAATTTAAAAATTTCAATAATGTATCTATACCAACTTAATAGTTTAACAGTATTTTTATCGGTATTGTCTTTGGATGTGTGTCGTCTGCTTCTTGCAGTTCGTTTACCGTACTGAATGTTATGCTCACTCACCTGTCACTCATCTTACGAACACAAATAATCCGAATCTACGCATCAACATTGTGCCTGGATGTATATCTTGTGAATAGTTCATTTCATCGTATTTTATAGTATTCATGTTTGTTCCGCTAAAAACTCAATTTATCTGAAAATTTGACCATGAATGGTCCTAAACAAAATGACATCTATGAATCCCTGATGGTACAAGTGTCAACCCCTCGGCCACAACAGTCTACGCTTGATCACGGAAACGATGGCAAAAAAAGTCAGGTTTCTCGGGCGGTAAGACGAATCACAGTGCTCGCAAATCCACTACAACTCGCCGGTGTTGCTCCAACTACCATTATGCAGCTGACGGAGCATAAAAATGTCGCCAGCATTAATCGGTACGCGGTGACTTCCAATGAAATGCAGCAGCAGGTGAGCGGAATAATCGTCAACTTATCGTATACAAGTACATCCATTCCAGACATCTCTGACCAGTACTCCCATGAGACATCCACTTCAAATACTGGCACATTATTATCACCGTCAGTATCAATTATCACTTCCCAACGTCAGCCTTCCACGGTTCGTGATTTGCGCTTGTTCAACCAGTTCACTCAACAAACTCTTTCATCTTCTAACTCTCAGACCACAGCTGGCGTTTTTCACGGCGCAACACTCAATAATTGTACCTTAACTATAACGGTTCGGTAGTCTTCTGATTGAGAAAAACACTTCTTTGGTCCTTTGTTTAAAGTAAATACTGACCATCCTCTCTCAAAAACAAGAACCGTTTTGCCTTCGAATTTGCCGGTCACGTGAACATTCTGGGATTCTCCTCGCGGAGTGAGGTATGTAGAAACAGTATATGTGAAGTGACTGAAGAAAACCAGAAAATGTATCGATAAGTTTCATTGGAATTATGTTGTATATTCAGACTTAAAATACACAATTTCTGATTAAATCATTTATTTCAATGATGAATAACAACGGCGTTGTTCCTAAATCTTTATTCTTATCTCGAACTATATTAGGCGGATATCTTTTTCGTATCGTATATTATTTTATTAAATCCAGAGGTAAATTATTAAATTTAGAGGTTGTCTGAGGTTGGCTTGGACTGTGGTATCAGCCGAGCCCACAGGGCTCGGGTGATACCACAGTTCAACCTCAGACAACTCGATATTGATACAACGTCGCGGATCACACACTATCATGATAATATGTATTCAAACTTCTAGTTTATGTTAAATAAAGAGGCCTGAATATTTGCTATAATATTTTTACCCTGCAGTATGGTCATCAATACAATCAGCGATTCTCTTTTATCTTCACCAGATATTCATGCTCACAGATGATGGCAAGTGGAGAGGACCAAGGAGTAATTGAAAAGAAAAGCATTTCTGACCTAGTCACCTGTCCGTTATGTCTGGAGTACTTCCAAAATCCCAAACTTCTTCCTTGTGGCCATTCAGTCTGCCGTGATTGTCTCCAAATATATATCGAAAAAACAGTAGATCAGGGGTCATTCCTGTGTCCAATGTGCCGTAGTTCTATAACGGTGCCTAATGATGGTGTGGATGGGTTAACGCACAGCTTCTTGATTGTGAGGCTCCAGGACGAGTACAACAAAGTTCCAGTAAACAGGTCATGTGACCCTTGTAATCACGACAACGCTAATTCTCCAGCCAGCTCAAAATGTGTTGAATGCTGCGAGTATTTGTGCGAGGAATGTGCTAAAGCGCACAGAAAGGCCAGTTTTTCTAGAAACCATCATGTCGTACCATTAGGCCAAAATGTCGTTGCAGACACCGAAACGGAGAAAATAGGCGGTATAACTACCATTAAATGTCACAATCACCGGGATGAAATCGTACGATATTTTTGTCTTCCTTGTCAGATGTTGATCTGTCGAGATTGTAAAGCTTTGGATCACACAGATCACAAGGCGGTCACATTTCAAGAGGCGATCAAAGGAAAACGAGAGAATCTTAGGATTGACATTTCGGCCTTACAATCCAAACAACGAGAACTTTCGTCGACGGTGCAACAGATTTCTAGAAATATCACGACGTTAGCCAGAGAAAAGGCAACGCTGATTAATCATATCAATGAAGAACGGGACAAACTTATTTCTTTAATAAACCAAACAGCAGACAAGGCGATCGACGACGCTGAAATGGTTATGTCCAGCGGTATAAAGACCCAACATAATGAATTAGAAGAGGCTCAGTTTCTATTAACTCAGATGGAAAGTCATATCTCCTACACAAACGTTCTGTTGGCGAAAGGTAGTGACGTAGAAGTACTCCATGATTACAATCTTGTCAAGGGGAGAAGTACAAACCTGACATCAGAGTCCGTGTCCGTCCCAGATTATCAGATTCCGACATTACAATCAACCCTGGATTCCTCTATCACCAACGGCCTTCAGGAACATTTTACGTTGAGCTGCCGAGATGACTCAGCCACAGAACTTCACAATCCGAGTGATGAATCTGTCTCTGATATCAGGATGGGACGTAGACTGGAGACGCTGAGACTAATTCAGACAATACCGGCTCCTTTTGACTTTTTTATCACGGGTCTAGCTTTCCACGATAACACTGTGTTCGCTTGTGCTGGGGAAAACTTATGTAGGTTCAACGGTAATACTTGGACAGATATCAGTAACAGTTATAACACAGAAGGCAGAGCTATCGGTGTTTGTGTGAATAATAACACTATCGTGGTGTCTAAGGGAGGCAGAGATCAGAATGTACAGCTAATAGTGAGTGATCTTACCAGGACAGGTCACACCACCGTCACGTTACCGTTCTCCTCGTACTGTCCGGATATTGTGTGTGGTCGATTAGTAGATGGACAACCAACATATTTGGTGATCGAGTGGCCGGGGAATTGTGCCGTACATCACATTGACTGTAAGGGTAACATTCTACAAACGTACGGGAAGGGAGAACTGAATGATCCACAAGGTGTGGCTGTTAATGTACAAGGAGATGTTGTGGTGGCGGATTACAGTCGGGATGACGTCATCATATTCAATCATGATGGGAGTGTGAAGCGTCGCCTACGTCATCACAATAACCTCAGTAGTGAACAAATGTCATGGTCATGGGGTGTATGTGTGGACCAGGACGGGTATATATATGTATCATCATATAAAACACATAGTGTATTGTTGTTCTCACCTAGCGGAGACTACATACGGACAGTACTCACACAGGAGGACGGGATAGATTATCCTTCATGGATCACAGTCTCTCAACCCGGATGTTTGGCTGTGTGTTCACGGTCAGAGATCAAGGTATACACCTACATGGATTCAGCCTGAGAACAAATGGATATACAAGTACTATTCCTGGACTGCGGTAATCCTACCATATTTTTACTTCGAAGACTTCCACTTCGATCAACGATACTAAAGCTTGTGGTTTACGTACCCTTTGTTATTCCAGTGAATTAAAAACTGTTAGATTCAGGTTCATGTCGATCTCGTCTCAATCTCGCCATAGACAATATGAACTCGCAAATTATAATAGCTGCGTTACTAACAAGACGCCGTTGGAAAAGCATGAAGTACGATATACAAGAATACCAACCGACTAGGCCTATAGTTATCTATTATACACTGCCAGCATGACTGGATCATTTTGACCGAATTCTTTGGGTGTAAACGTGACGGACTCAGATATTCTGGATCCAATTTCCCATTTACCCTAACATTTCGGTCAGGTATTAGGTTCGTCACGAATTAGGTACGTATTTTATGTGCGTCACGTCTATAGCCAATCCTTCTGACATTGTATAAAGGATGACATCGCTTTGCTTGTAATTAACAACAATCTCCTGAACGGATATTTCATAGTGTCGGTTTTCTACCTGGTGAGCTAGACATTGACAAATAAAACAAAATGTAGTTCATTGCATAGGAAAGGGAGATGGCACGATAAGGCGGCATTTTGACCTTTTCATGGTGCGGTTGAAATCGGAAAAATACAATGTTCTAAAAATAATTGTGTTTTAATGTAACGAGTAGTATTATAATTATAGTTATGACATGAAATTGAAATCATGTGCTATTTCATGGAAAGGGTCTAAGTCGAGTCACTCAAACACCAATTTAGACACGAATGACCTCGGACCAAAACGTCATTTAACTCGGTCATGTGCAGTGGCATTATATCTTCACTGCTGGAAAATCTGTTTAAATGGTCCAAGGGGTCCTCCGTGTCTAAATGTTTGTCTGAATCACTCGATTTAGGCCTTTTTTTCGCGAAATAGCACATGCTGTGGATTTCAATTTCATGATAAACTAACCCAATAGAGCTAGAACTTTCACATATTGTTTACATATATTTTCTCTTGTCGTTCATTGAAGCACAATTACTTTTATGACATTTTATTTTTCCGATTTCAACCGCGCCGCTTATAGTCCAAAATCCCAACTCACCGTACCATGTCCTTTCCAGTAGTTTACGAGATATGGTCAGTCAAGTTTGAAGAAAATGCACAGAAATTCTCATTTGCAAAATTTGTTTATTTAACAACGGCAGTTATTTTCATTAATGGATGCAAAATTGTCCAAATTACCGGCATGCAAAATTCCACAAACACAACATTTTTCTCATTAGCTATAAAATATGTCACGGTGTAATTCACTTTTACGAATAACGATCACTGATTTGATTTAACAATTTTGTTAAGTACAGGAAACAGATTAAAGGAAATTTCCGTAAATTTCAGGCTTTAGCCGTGAAAATACATTTACATCTCTTTAATGGTTTCAGTGCCCTTGTTCAGGACCAAAACACCCTTTTCACGATGAGATTTGTGACTGTACGCCCAGTGGTTCCTGAGTTAGGAATTGATTGATGTACACCAGAGTGTGGGGTGAAATTATTTGTCTTCTGTTTCAATCCCGGACCATGCGATCACACTAATATTATTTTTTAAAAAACACACGTTTTGCAGATTTAAATGTATAGAGGAATGATGATATGCATTGTAGATACACTTGACAATATCACAGTCTACAAACTCATTTCAGATAAATGCATCACGTTATTATTTGACTGTAATCACCTTGGTCAACCAATATGGATATATATGATTATAACACGGCAATGATTCGAACGTTTATATTATCTTAGTACTGTGTTTTTTAACATTAGAACATATTCTTATTTATTTTACGGTAATTTATATTATTTCTAAATATTTGTCATATAGTAGAAAGCTAGCATTCACCTAGTTTACTCTCTAAAAAAAGTTTAGTGAAATTTCACTCAAGTAGGAGTGGAAATTCATCCCACTCAAAACTTGAGTGAGATTTTCACTCAACTTGAGTTACTTTTCACTCAACTTGAGTTGAATGCACTCAACTTGAGTGACATTCATTCGAGCATAAGAGAGTAACTCAAGTTTGAGTGAACAGGTACATTTCACCCAAGTTTTGTTAGAGAGTACGGTAATTCAATTCAAGACCAACCACGTATTCGAAAACGCAATACGGACAAAGGATATCTGCTGAATGCATGATGCTCGTTTTCATACACATGCATCAGCATACATGTGCATGTGCGCCACTCCATTGTTTTTTTCTCATATAGCCTATCATATATGCTTATAACATAGGAAAATGCAATTTGGATGTGACCAGCTTCACTCTCGGGGCACCAAATAATATTGATTCTCTGTCATTCCCATGTGCAAGAAATAGTATCTCTACATCACGTTGTTATCGAGTTATGAGCAAACACATTTTGATGACGGCAATCTGCCGAATGTAGGATTTCATGATTTTACTTAGCATTTTAAATACAGCCTCTTAATACTGATTACCTATCTGTTTAATTGTATTTCCCATACACGCTTAAAACTAAAATGTTGTAAAGTGTTGAAATAACACTTTAAGTGTGTCCACAGGGACTGCATTTTAAAGTGCTGTCCCTGTGGACACACTTAAAGGGTTATTGCAACACTTAACGAGTAGGTTTCGACACTTAGTTTTAAGCGTGTACTGAAGTAGTTAATCAACATATCTTGTTTTTGTCTTACAAAAGTGCTTGTCTAAAGACCTTTGCTAACCCAATGTTGTTCTTTTTAGAAAAATGGCTCAAAAATGTCAAAGTCGAGGACATTATTCTCATATAATTTTGTATTACTAGATCAGATTTAACTCCGCAATATCGTGTTAATAAACAAAATATATGAAACAATTTCTGCAAAGAAAGGATTAAAAGAATTATCGAATTTGAAGGTTTTTTGGCAAAAGTAAAAAACACACTGTCAGCTAACTTGGTATTTTCATATGTAAGGGGTCTAAGGTCCTTGTGGAAAAATTAGAGAATAAATGCTCAATTCAGAAATAAAAATCGTTGAAATCAAATACTCCTTTTATGCATGGAAATACCTATTACCGGGGGTATATGCTTGAATACTATATCATAATAATCATAGTGTGTAAAATAGAATGATATATTTTCTAGAGGTCAATACTTCATAATTTATTCAGCGATAACCTTAGATTTGAGGATCTCTGAATGTGCTCTTGAAAAAGACATCTGCCTTTCACCCCCATAATCGAAATGGCATCAGCCAGTCTTTTCTAAAGAGCTATAAAAATCAGTTGAAAATAATAGTTGTGTCCCAGTTCATCAAGTGCATTATTTTTCAGACAATGGATTAGTCCTGTTTTGAAGCGACATGTGTTGGTTGTATCACATATATACACCAGAGGGTTGTTTTCTGTAATTCTGAGAACTGTAATGCATTAGGGCTTACAATAACATGGAATAACTGATTATGACTGACAGAATAAAGACGGTTGTGATATTTTTCAAATCCCCAAAGCAGGTCTACAGCGTGTTATTTTTTACAGTTCTGAGTGAGTAGCAGGGTTTAACGTCGTTTCCAACCTTGTTTCAGTCATATCACGACAGTGCCTACATGTGCCAGAACACGAGAGTGCTCAACAGTTCCTATTACACTGGACACTGATCAGCCCAGCCAGTACAGCACCCGGTCACCTATCCAAGGATTGGCCGTGCTTAACGTTGCTTAACTTCGATGATCTGACGAGAACGAGTGTGTCCAACGCTACAAGCAGTACCGATATGTTTATTTTGGCTGCTACCTAACTGCCCTGTGTCTAAATGATGGATGGTATATATGACCAGGGTCGATAATACACGTAAATATATGGGCCTAGCCATCCCCCACCTCCGGGACACCGTCCAAAGTAAACCTAGACCACTCCCCTGATCTATACCTTTAGGATGGCAAAAAATTGTAACTCTACGTTGCGTGGTTATCGAGTTATAAAAACACGGACGGACAGACAGACTTTACGGCTATTAATGCAACTAACTTTATGATGTCACAGGTGGACTGTTTTATGAAAAGTTATCATCAGAAGTGGAAATTTGACCTGCCGTATGTTGTTAACCGCTTGGAGCAGTTTCACGAGATAATTCCATTCTTTCTGGAGAGCACCTATAGACCGATTGGGAATGGTTATAAGAAACGTCATTGGGTCAAACAACGTCAAACGCTGTGGGTATTATTGGCTATCTTCCCATCTCTCCAGAACAACTATCCAGAAGTCTGATGCAGATTCGAACATAAATATTTGAAGAGTAATTAACACTGAAATCATACCCACACTGCCATGTTATTGCCTCCATAATCCAGGTATGGCAAACTATCACACTTTGCTATCCATGCGTGATATTTATCACCAAATTTAATATAATAGATAATTCTGATTTAATTCACATATATCCGGACCAACCTATTGCGGCGTGGACGGTTACATTCCTCAGCCCTACCTGGCTTTTCCGCACCACAAGCCCCGCTGGTATTTTTACTCTCCGGAATGACAACAAATTGGAGCTGGGACTCTATGACTATGTAGGTAATGATATTGGAGTAATTTTGAGCCTATTTCAATGACTCTCCCCCTACCGAGCAGGGGATTATGGGCAAATTCACGATGATATCAGTAGTATATAAAGCATTTGACGTCCGGATATCAATGCTGCTATAGTTCCGACAAAGATCATTGAGTGCACTTCCGATCACGTGACTGAATCATGGGGATCGTGGGCAAATCAAAATGACATCAGTAGTATATAAAGCTGATTCCATGTCCAAGGACATTTGACCTCTAGAGGGCAAGACTGCTCTATTTCCGACAGAGGTGATTGGGTACACTTCCGGTTACGTAACTGGAAGTGACCCCGTGGATGTGTTTCTCCGCGTTATTCATCCGCGGTGATGCGGTCATGTTCGGCGGTAATGCGGTCACTTACGGGGGGAAGCCTCTGCAGACAGTAGTCCCATATCAACAAGACTTCCAATATGCAGACGGTCACCTGAATCTCAGGGAATGGGTAACATTATTTTATGTCGGAGATACAACATTCCGGCCTCTACGGGAATCGTACAGGAGCATGATATACAGCGCAGATGACCCGTGACATGGTTGCATACACGAAGGGGTGGTCGATCCGTATAACCACGAAAAAAACGTGGCCGACTGGATACATCGAGACGCCTTTATAGTACGCAGTATTACCGTGAAGGCTATATCGGGATTGTTTCGTCCTCAATTTGAGTATATATTAATAGAACTGACATAATGGTCTATAAATAGAACGCGGATTCCAGGAACAGTGTTCTGGCGGAGCATGAAGTTATCGGGGACCAACATGTTGTCTTCCGTGGTGTGCATGCATTTGATACATACACCCACACGTTAGTATTATGCAATAACATGGTATAATCGCTCGCAAACGGTAAAAACATCCGTGTATGTCCGTTTTCGTGCAATCGTAGAAATAAGAATGACGTCCGCTTGTCAAATACCCCGATACCCCAGATGAGTAGGTTAAGATCGTAGCGCCATCTATATACTCTGGACGCAAGGAAGACAACTCCGATGGGCCGATAACTCTGCTGGGCACTGCCCCAATATCTCCCCTGATTCGAACATTTTTGAATAGGTACGAACTTGCTCTCGAGTTATTTCAATGTTAAAATGTCCGGACATGTCCGGTGATATCCGGGTCAACGGTCACACTCCTTGCTGAATAGGGATGCTCTTCAGTTACTTCAATCATTCGCGACTGTTCGGCCTATTCCGTCGAAGTCATACTACTTTGCGCATTGATGGCGTAAAGATTTTACAGCTCTCAGTTGTAAACCGTGATTCGCCGCACGTGAGGCACATCGCATGCTATAAGATGTGTGTCCGCTCACACAGTCCTAGTTGTATTCCCCCGTTATCATGAGATACAATATATATTCAAACGAAATGGATATTCCCTTGATTCTACCGGCGATGGATCTTTTCTAATTTGAGGTGTTTCTGCTGGTTTGCCTCCGTGAGCTGATCTCCATGGTAACGGAAGCCATACAGCTGACATGCGCTTTTCAGAGTTTCGGCGTGATACTGTGCTTTCAAGATGGATGCCAATATGGATTCCTAGCAGTGTGAGGTACGAGGTACTAATGTCCTACATTATTCTAGACCGTGTCGAGTGTTACTTCAATGTGAATCTCCGGGGAATGCATGTTCGGGGTGGTCATTTTTTTCTTGAGGATTTTACTATGGGGTGTGGCGCCTTGTTTTCTCTGTCTCGCCCTGTACAAGGCGATGGAAAGGCTCTCGTGCCTATATGGCGACTTTCGTTGATAGGCAGATATGGGGTGGATGTTTCGGTGTCGAGGTGAACCACTATTTGTCCGAATGGGTCGTGGCAGGTGTCACTAGTGGGGGAGGATCAGACTGGATGAGTGTGTAGTGGAAGTAAGTCTATCGTGCGCATGCACAGTCGGGGAGTAATAGCGAAAATGGGCATTTAGAGATGTACAGGGGCATATTAGAGAGATGGAGGGGCTATATCGCATCCAAATAGGGCGTGTACGGTGTCATATTGAAGATCTGGTGATGTAGACCACGACTTGAAAGATGTCCATCTTTTCTATGACGTCATTGGAGACGTCATCAGTAGGAGTAGTAGTGAAACTGGGCATTTTGGGGGTGTGCGGGTGTGAGTTTGAGTGTTTGAGGCACCATTCTCGGACCGTATGGGGTGTCATATGGGGTATCGTGTTGAAGCAGTGGTGGGGCAGCGTCCCACCGGATGGGCGTGTTCTGGAGATACCGTCCATCTGCGCATGGGCCGACAGAAAATAGAGAAAAAAGGCCCTGGAATGAATGTTTTGGGACCGAGGTGGACAAATATTGGTCCGATTGGGTCGAGGTAGGCGTCATGGCGAGGCACTCGTACAGTAGAGTCCGACTTGATGGCCTGATCGTGGGATTACCGCTATGGCGCGCATGCGCAGTGGAAAAAGGACATTAGAATTGATGGTTTGGAGTGGAGATGGACCAATATCAGTTTGAAGCCCTTTTGGGGGAGCGTCAGACTGGATGGATGTCGATTACAAAGGCTATGGCGCGCATGCGCAGCCGTGGAGCAATACAGCAAGGGCATTACAATGGACGTTTTGGACTTGAAATGGACGAATATTTGGTATGAATGAGCCGTGTGAGGTATTAGTTTGAAGCACTCATGCGGGTCATCCGACTGGACAGTTGTGGAGTGAAAGTAATGCTATGACGCACATAGGTATACAGAGAATCACGGGAACAGGGCATTGGATGGACGTTTTGCGTCGAGATGGCACAATATTGGTCCAATGGACAGTATTCGGTGTCATGTTCAAGCGTTGGTGAGGCAGTATCCCACTGAATTGATGTGTCGTGGGAACGCCGTCGATCTGCGCATGCTCAGTGGGATAAGGGCACTGGAATGGCCGTTTTGGTGTTGAGATGGATTACTATTTGTCCGAATGGGTCGTGTGAGGTGTCCTTGTGAAGCACTCGTGGAGTATGGTCAGACTGGGCGTGATATGTGCCTGCGCACTCTGATAGCAGTAGAAAAGGGGATTTTCGGAAGTGCAAAGCAAAGCGTGCGTGTTTGGGGAGATGCGACCATGTTCGCACTGGCTACTGGTAAAGTTACCTCAACGAGGAGGAGGAGGAGGAGGGGGAGGAGGAATGGGTTGAGTGAGTGTGAGAATGAGTGGTCATATAAAGTCTTTTGTAAACCATTTGCCTAAGGTTGTATCCAAACATGGCTGGTAGTCATTGAAGCTCTTATCTGGTGGTGATAGGTGTGACCATGCGCACTGGGAAGTAGTAGCGAAAGAGGAATTTCACAGGTGGTCCGGATAGCCCGTGAGAGATGTTAATGTGTAGCACTCGTATTTCTCATATTTCTTCAAAATTTCCGCTTTTCCTCGATGATTAGTGGGCAAAATCACATTAATATTTACTAATTTATCATGCAGGAATAAAAAATTCGGAAAATCTGACCGAAAAATCGATCAAAAAATGTCGTTTTTGAAAATGACGTCGCTGTGACGTCATCAAAGCGGCCATCTTGGATTATTTTTACATTTTGTGGTGGAGCGTGACCCAAGCATATAGTGTGGTAAGTTTCAACCGCTAGCTTACGGGGTAAGAAAAATAATTACGGGGGTGGGGGGAAGAGGCCTTTCGACCCCCACCCCCCCGTGCCAGGATACGTCGCAAAAAGCCCAAGCCAGATAGGGTTAATGATCAGTATGTAGACGTACATAGTATATACGGCATGTTACGGTATTCATCAGTGCCTGTCGTGGGTGAATACGTTCAGCCGATGGGATGGTCGATCAGTTTAGTCACGAAGAACGTAAGATCGGTGACCCTCTCCACTGTCCACTTGGTGTTGGGGCGTTGTTGAGGGGCTCATTCCAAGGGATCCACGATCTCTAGTTGAGTCCAGACCGTCTCCAGTGACGCACGATTGGTGATAGTGAAAACAAGGTCGTACACTTAGTTGTTGGCACTGGAATACAAATAGCGCAGTTGATCCGGCACCTTATATCCAAAAGTGACATTTAGTTTGAAGGCCGTAGGTTGGTCATTGAAGATGGCTTCCACGAAGCTACGTAAACGGGCGAGATCGGCCAGTCGGAAATTGTGGATATCTTGAATAGGGCGATGACGGTGGAAACGCCGGATCATGACCCAATGGCGCCCGTAGATGTCACTGGATGGTCTTTGTGTAATAGATCGCTGTGCGCATTTATGGGGTCGTCCGCGAAAAAATCTGGCCCAACGTCTTGTCGTCGGAATCTGACTTTTGAACTAGGTGAATACATTCCGCCGATGGGGTAGTTGATCTTTTTAGCCACGAAAAAAACGTGGCATTGGTCATTCTATCCACCTGCCATTGTTTTCGTTGGGGCTTTGTTGACAGGGCCAATCTAAGGGATCCATGGTATCCAGTTGCTCCAGTATTGTCTCCAGTGAACTCCGATTGGTGATGTCTAGCAGCTGCCGATGACGGTGGAAACATCGCAGAACATCGTTGTTCCGTCGCTCCCTCGTGGAGTGCCCGTTCGTGGCGCCGTAAAGTATTCTCCCGATTAAATGACCGTGAACAGTATACAAGTATACCGTGCGCCGTTGTAGATGGAGGACTCGTGGCATCGCAAATCTTCAGGACGAGTAAATGGCTTCAGGCAGTTCGTACAGGAGAACATGTCTGCAGCATATTAGGCAATGCTGGAAACTCCGAGATACCGCCACCTTCATAAGCCCACACATTACAATAACTCTCCTACGTTGTTATCTCCACCAATCAGAACATGGCCCCTTTATCTACTACTCGCACATAAACACCTCCTAACCTGCACCTTTTCTACTACTCCTCGACTGCGCATGTGCTAAATGACGTCATTTCTACTAACCACCAGTCCATTCGGACACTCCCCCACGAGCGCTTCAATAGGATACCAAGCACGACCCATTCGTACCACGGATAGTCTACCTCGACCCCAAAACTGCCACCTCAAATGACATATTTATGGTGTTCTATTTGTGCCAAGTTTCCGTCGCCTTTTAAAAACGCGACGTCGCCTTTTGAAACGCGACGTCGTCTTTCGAAACGCGACGTCGCGTTTTTAAAACACGACGTCGCCTTTTGGAAAACACGACGTCGCGTTTCTTTCCTATGTTTTTGCATTGTAAAACTCGACACAACGGAACTCGACGTCGCGTTTTCAAAAGGCGACGTCGTGTTTCACCCACGTCTTGTTTGGCAATGTTAAAAAGATAGGAAAGAAACGCGACGTCGCGTTTTAAAAGGCGACGTCGTGTTTTTTAAAAGGCGACGTCGTGTTTCAAAAGGCGACGTCGCGTTTCGAAAGGCGACGTCGCGTTTCAAAAGGCGACGCGTTTTGAAACGCGACGTCGCCTTTTGAAAACGCGACGTCGCCTTTTAAAAAACACGACGTCGCGTTTCTTTCCTATCTTTTAACATTGCCAAACAAGACGTGGGTGAAACACGACGTCGTCTTTTGAAAACGTTTTAAAAGGCGACGTCGTGTTTTCCAAAAGGCGACGTCGTGTTTTAAAAACGCGACGTCGCGTTTCAAAAGGCGACGTCGGGTTTCAAAAGGCGACGTCGCGTTCAAAAGGCGACGTCGCGTTTCAAAAGGCGACGTCGCGTTTCAAAAGGCGACGTCGCGTTTCAAAAGGCGACGTCGCGTTTTGAAAAGGCGACGGAAACTTGGCACAAATAGAACACCATACATATTTCTGTACTACTGTCCGACTGTGCATGCACGGCATGACGGCACTTTCTCTTCAAACCAGCCCAGTCTAACTCTCCCCATGAGCGTTGCTCACCTCACACGGCTCATTCACACCAGCGCACCTCCGAAACTGCCATTTCTCTACTACTACCTGGCTGCGCATGCGCAGAATGATGTGACTTCCAATAACAACCACCCCTGTTGGACTCTCCCATTCAGATATAGTGCTATATGTGTACGATGGTTTTCCAACATGGCGAAGTATAACGAAAAAGATGGTTGTCAGGAGTGGGATTCGAACCCACGTCCCCATCACTTCAGACTGGCGCCTTAGACCACTCGGCTATCCTGACCAACGCTGGTTATGATGGACATATAAAGTGCTACAGTTTGTTACATGCTTTCACATGTCGCGGTATGGACGCGGTACATACCCTCATGGCTGCATTTGATCCCATCCTAGGTCACTGATTGGCTACTTTCCCAGCCCGCTGATTGACTGGTCTGTGCTAAGCATGGCTTCGTTTTGATCTCAAAATCGGCCGGCTAACACAGCTGCTGGATTACCCAGCGATTGGCCCAGTGTCAGACGGTTCAATACTATAAGTTAGTTTCATACCAAAATTTGGCAACGGAAATTTCTCGTAGTAGCGGACACTTTCGTGTCAGTTAAACAGTATATCTTAATAGATTTATTCCGGTATACATGTTATGTTACATTACAGTACCATTGTTGTACTCTATACTGTAGATATTTTCAACATTGCTTTTCTTTGGAGATACGGTACGTGTCTAAATGAACCATGAGGAAAATATTCTGATGTCTGTGCTCAGTAGTGTTATAATTGTTCATTAATTATCTTTGGATAATTTGCTGGTTTATTGATATAATTGAGATTTGTCCGAAAATCCGGTAGTTGGCAAGATTAAACTCTAGGGAATGTCATATTGGGTTTTTTTTTCTATACATCTGTCAACTGTTTCATTTACTTTTCTTATTTATTAAAAATCCGGGATACTACACAGATGAATGCCACCTGTATTAGACAGAACAACAAAATATATCAATACTATGAGTAACACATGAAACTAGATATATATATGCTTATCATTTAAAACTTGTCATTATAAAAACAAGTAAAACATATATCATGATAGGTTCT